>JALPQI010006676.1:0-64834 GCA_025490895.1 Thaumatotibia leucotreta | reverse complement strand
TCGTAACACACATTACATACACACAAGGACAAAATAGATATGACAATATAAAGAAAAAGAAAAGGTGCCACGAAATGGTCTCATCTCAGCATGTTGCTGGCGTGAGCCAGCGCTGATCTTCCGATGAGACCATTAAGTGAAAGATTCACGACGGGTAACATGACATAACATACAACACAACGTATAATAATAATATATAAAAAAGTACACTAAATTATATTATAAACAAGCAACAACAAATAAATACGACTCCAATACCCTCCAATAACTCCATCGGTCACAACCTGCCTTGGTCGAGCATTTGGAACATTGGCGTCATTTGTATTATTAGCATAGCAACACTCGACAAATTGACAGGTCGATCCGCGATCCAATCTGTGGGCATGAATGGAGATATGGAGTTGGAGATACTATTACATAATAATACTATACTACGAATTATATAATTATAATACAAATGGCTGAATACAAAATCAAATATGTTATTATGAAGGTTGTTAGCAAGCAATCGACTCGTGCTTGACTAACACTATTTGAATTTGGAAGCTCATCATACATATTGTCTATGTATGATGAGCCTTCAAACTTCACTCGACTGACAGATCTTCAATAATAAACATGTTTTTATAAGCGAATTTAATTAAATAAATAGTGGTGAGAAAGAAGCGTTGTGCCGTTTGAATTAATGTCCAGGGCCCTCGAAGCAACCAAACAAGAGGTTATGGGCCCTTTGGAACTTTAAGGAAGGAGACAATAATTGTGAAAGCATTTACGTATTAGCTTTTTAGTTTTGGCATGTAAATATTTATCAAAATTAACCATAGCAACGGAAGGTTGTTTACAAAATAAGCATAGCAACGAGTCAAGGAAAACCGTAAGTCAATTTTAAAACAGGAATCCACATCATGGACAACTTAAAGAGTTTAAAAATCAAACTCAAATTATTCGAACTGGAGTAAATTAGCAAAATTATTTCTGGATGCGAAAGGAATTGGAGCCGACTGTGAAGACAAAGGTAAAGACAGTAAAGCTAAATATTATATTTTAAATTCAATTGATGAAAATATCATACATTATGTGATAAATTGCTTAACTACAAAGGATATTTTTGAAAAATTAGACATCGTCTTCAATTATAAGGCTGAAAAAGACAGCCATTTAAAAGTGATTGAATTTTATAATTACAAATCTACTGGAAATATAATAGAAGATATCAGCAAATTACAAAATATGTGTTTCGAACTAGAATCTACTGAGAACAAAATAAATAATGACATGCTTATGCAAAAGATTTTAACAATTTTACCTTCAAAATTAAATTACTTCAGAACTGTATGGGAGGTAACTCCAAAATCTGACCAAACCATACATACTCTCATAGAACGTATACAAAAATAAATTAGGCTTCTTGAAAATAATAATTTAGAGATGAATCATCAAGCAGAGGAAGCCATGAAAAGTAACGAAAGAAAATGCTTCAGTTGTAATCAACCAGGGCATATTGCCAGGTTCTGTACCAATAAAAAATGTTCAATTTGCAATAAAAGTGGCCATACTTCTAGTGAATGTTTTTCCTTAAAAATCTGTAGGAAATGCAACAAGAAGGGACACATTGAGAAATTTTGTCGCACGTTTAGCCTGGTGAGTGAACAAATGAAGCATACCACTAATATTAGAGCCATTATCGATTCGGGTGCATCATCCCACATGTTTTTCAATAACGATATTATAAATTTTACAGAAAATATAAAGGTCGATATAAGATGTGCCAATGCAGAGAACTTAGTCGCTCAAGCCATAGGTACAATCAACGCAAACACCTTTGAACTGGAAGATGTACTACATGTTCCTGCAATTTCAAGAAACCTGATATCTGTAAGTTCAATCACTGATCACGGAGCTTCTGTACACTTCGTTGGAAATAAGGTAACTGTAAAGAAACATAATCATACCATTTTAAGTGGATATAAAACTAAAAACGGTCTTTATGAAACGGAATTTTCTGCCAATATTGTTCGCGAGGTATTGTTTTCGGAGAATGCCGATATCTGGCATCGCCGGCTAGGTCACGTATCAGATGTGCCGCGTTTAGCTAAACTTGTGAATGGTATCGAAATTGGGGGGGATCATAAAGAAAACTTTTGTGAAATATGTGTTAAAGCTAAAATGTCTAGAAAACCTTTCAAAAATAATAGAGTTAAAGCAAAATTCCCTTTAGACATTATTCATACCGACGTTTGCGGTCCCATTGAAATTCCCACATGGGATGATAAAAAGTATTTCATAACATTTTTGGACGATTTCACACATTTCTGTGTTGTTTATTTAATTACTTTTAAAAGTGAAGCCTTTGATAAAATAAAACAGTTTGTGACTCTAGCAGAAAATCATTTCAATACAAAAGTGAAGAAAATTAGATGCGACAACGGCCGCGAATACTCGAACAATAACCTCATGTCTTGGTGCAATTCTAAAGGTATAATACTAGATTTCACAATACCCTATACTCCGCAATTGAATGGAAAAGCCGAGAGACTCAATAGAACCCTGTTAGAAAGAACAAGAGCATTAATATTTGATGGCCGGGTTCCAAACTATCTATGGGGTGAAGCTCTTATAACTGCCAGTTTCCTAATCAATAGAAGTCCCACCGAAGGCAGAGATAAAACTCCAGCGGAAATGTGGTTTGGCATCAAACCAGATGTATCACATATAAGACGTTTTGGTTCAATAGCATACTATAAAATAAACTATGGTATACGAAAGCTAGACGTTAGATGCAATAAAGGGATCCTGATTGGATATATCAGGAATGGTTACAAAATATGGGTAGATGAAACAAAAACAATTGTAAGAGCGAGGGATGTAAGATTAAATGAAGATGAGCAAGGTATATATATAGATGAAGAAAATGATGAACGAATTCGAGGACTTTGGACACTAGATGATGAAAATCAAGAAACAATTACGGAAGGCACAACGCAAAACAAAGAAAATAGCAGACAGGAAGAAGATCATGTTAGAAGAGTCAATGAAGGTCGAGTAGGAGACAAAGTGGGAAGAATTGAGAGAAATAGTAGTATGGAGAACGTTCGAGAAGGAGGAACATCAAAAAGAGATAAAAGTAGAAGAAATATGGAGAATTTTCGAGAAGGTGATGTTCATTTGAGAAGATTAAGCAGTGAAACAAGTGAAGATGAAACAAATGAAGGCAGAGAAGAAGATGAAATAAATGAACATGAAAGAAATGAAAACGAAACAACCGACAATGAAACAAATGAAGGTAGAAAAGATAATGAAACAAAAGCTGGTGAAATAAATGAACAGGAAAGAAATGAAAACGGAACAATTGAAAATGAAACAAATGAACATGAACATACTGAAGAAGAAATAGTTGAAGTAGAAGAAGACAATAATGATGTATTTTATGATGGGAATGAAGAATTTTTAAATAATGATGAAGACGAAAACCGAGTCGGAAGTGATGAAAATCGAAATAATAATAGTGAAAATAATCAAAATTGAAGAGTTCAACCTGCCAGAGAACGCAGATTACCTGAAAGATATAAAGATTATTTAATGAATTATGATACAGAAGCATCAATGTTAACTTACGAGGAGGCAATAGAATCAAAAGAAAAGGACAAATGGAAAAAGGCAATAGAAGAAGAAATAAAATCACTAGAAGAAAATAAGACGTGGTCATTTATGGATGAAAAGGAAGCAAAAGGTAGAAGATTAGTTACGAGCAAGTGGATCTTCACAATAAAATCTGATGGTAGATACAGGGTGTTTTTTTTTCGACCGTTCAAATTCTACGTAGTGAATGTGTAGGTCATACTGACCAACTTTTACTATGGGGTCAAAGTGGAAATCGCGAAAAAAAAATCAGCTGTTTCATACATTTCGGCCGGCGTAATGCCGCCAATTTGTATGAAACAGCTGATTTTTTTTTTCGCGATTTCGACGTTGTCCCCATAGTAAAAGTTGGTGAGTATGACCTACACATTCACTACGTAGAATTTGAACGGTCGAAAAAATAACACCCTGTATAAAGCTAGACTAGTTGCCAGAGGTTTTCAGCAAAAATACAAAATAGATTATGACGAGACGTACAGTCCGGTAGTTAATAGTACGTCTTTAAGAATTTTACTATCAATTGCCGCAGCAAAACGGTTAAAAATAAAACAGTTTGATGTGAAAACAGCCTTTTTACATGGAGATTTGAAAGAGTGTATATACATGAAGGTACCCAAAGGATACAGCAACAAAGAGGGGAAAGTATGCAGACTAAACAAGAGCTTATATGGCTTAAAACAAGCTCCACTCATGTGGAATATCAAGTTTACGGATTTCTTAACGAAGATGGGGTTTAAACAAATGAAACTTGATCAATGCATTTTTGTCATGGAAGGTGAAAGGAAAATTATACTTGCGGTATATGTCGATGATGGATTAGTGCTTGGTGAAAGAGAAGAGGATCTAGTGTATACAATAGAAACAATCAAAAAGGTTTTTGAACTAAGAGTTTTAGATGAAGTGACAAATTATATTGGTTTGGATATAAAACAAGATGAAAGCGGGATTAAAGTTTTTCAGAAGACATATAGTGAGAAAATCATTAAGAAATTCAATCTGAATAATGCTAAAGAATGTAAATGTCCATCAATCCTGATAGAACAACATCCGTCTATTAAAGTTGATACGAAGTCTCATGAGCTTTACCGCGAGATGATAGGGTCATTGTTATATCTTTCGAATAAAACACGACCAGATATTAGCTTTCATGTGGGTTATTGTTCGAGACATCAAAATTCACCAAATTTAAATGATTTGAATAATGCTAAAACAATTTTAAGATTTTTGAAAGGCTCAACAGAAAAAGGGGTTCATTTTTCTAAAGATGATAGGATACTTAGGGGTTATTGTGACTCGGATTTCGCAGGAGATCCAGACACTAGGCGCAGCACTTCTGGTTTTGTGATTTGGCTGAATGGTGGACCAGTGGCATGGAGTTCGAGAAAACAATCGGTAGTTGCTTTGAGCAGTACGGAAGCGGAATTTATATCAGCAGCAGAATGCTGTAAAGAACTACTGTTCATAAGAGATCTGGTGTTTGAGATAACAAAAGAAAAATTAGACGTTGAGATGAGAGTTGACAATCAATCTGCAATTTGGCTTATGAAGAAAGGAATCATGGGTAAAAGAAGCAAACATATTGATGTAAAATACTACTATCTAAAGGGGAAAATTGACGAGAATCAGATTACAGTTAAATACTGTCCGACTGGATCACAGCTGGCTGATATACTAACTAAAAGTCTACCGGCTGTAAAATTTGAAAAATGTCAACGGAGATTAGTGTCTGAGTGATATAGTGGTTACTCAATGTGAGTAGTAGAGTGTAGTTTAAGTGCGGGCTAAAGTGAACGTTACAAACTAATTTTCGGAAAATATAGGGTTTTCTTTTTATAACTATCATAGTATGTAAGTTTTTTATAGGGTGTGTAAATGTATACTGAAAGGAGACTTAAGGATTCTAGAACAAAATAAAGTAAGAATTAAGGGGGTGATTAATAATGATTCACTTAAGGGGGTGTGGGTGATAGTAACTGAATCATTATTCATCAATCATTACGAAGAAAACCTAATTCATAAAGTCTGGTCAGAGAGTATTATTCGTTTTAATATTTACAAAGTTTCTGACAATATCCTTAAGTACTCTTTTTCTTTCTAAATGTATACTTATTTAATTTGAGATAATGATAATTTTATTTAGTAGTTTGTACGTGTTGGATGACTGAAGATTGACGTATCGAGTGGGAGAGAAATAAAAAGACAAGATATATTATATTATATTGTATGTATTTTATAATTGAGAAGGACGATGTATCGAGTGGGAGAAAACAGTAAAGTCGAGAAGATGAATAGAGGGTAAAGGTTATTAGTAGTTATTTATGTATTGGTACAATGTGTCGAGCGGTGGAGGAAATATGAGGAGTATGAGGCGAGTTGAATGTAGTTATTTATGTATTGGTACAATGTGTCGAGCGGTGGAGGAAATATGAGGAGTATGAGGCGAGTTGAATTGAATAATGACAAAATTTATTTATTTATATATTAATCGTTACGTGTTGACGAGTAGAAGCGATGAGTGAATATGTAAGAATTTGAAAACTGTTATTTACACATGTATTCGAAATTGTTGGATAGGAGAGTAGAATGGTAATAACTTTGATTATGATTCGATTAATTTGATGTTGTTATTTAAAATTGTTTTATAATCTGATGTAGTAATGTTTTGGAAATTTTTGTTTTGGTAATTGGAAGTGTTTGTAATAATACGTCAAGCAGAGTCGATTGAGGGGGTGTGTTATTATGAAGGTTGTTAGCAAGCAATCGACTCGTGCTTGACTAACACTATTTGAATTTGGAAGCTCATCATACATATTGTCTATGTATGATGAGCCTTCAAACTTCACTCGACTGACAGATCTTCAATAATAAACATGTTTTTATAAGCGAATTTAATTAAATAAATAGTGGTGAGAAAGAAGCGTTGTGCCGTTTGAATTAATGTCCAGGGCCCTCGAAGCAACCAAACAAGAAAATAAGTGACCAACAGATAAAAGAAGAAACATTTACGGAAACAGGACACAAAATGACGGAAATTAATGAAAACGGATTACAGAGATGCGAAAGAAACATGACCCATTGGTAAGTAGGCAGACATTATATGAAACTTGTGTCCGCCTTGCAGTCTTCCTCACCAGATTGATTGATGCAGGTTTCTCAGCGGAGGCGGCAAATTATTCCAGCATTTACAAGCTGCATAGCGGAAGCTTCCACGGAAGGCAGCCGACACATGGCGTGGCGTCAACAGTTGAATCCCACAGTCTCGACGGTTACGTAGTCTAATGCAAGTCAACTTGTCAAAAAGATATGCAGGGGTTTTGTGCTTTAACACTCCAAAAAGCAAACATGCTAAGTGAAGTTTACGAGCATATTTTGAGGAGCATATGTTGATTTAAAGATGGAGTGACATGGGTTCTCAACGGGATATTGAAACAGAAGCGAGCGCAAGCATTTTGGACTCGCTGAATGAGTTGCTTTGTTTTGGCAAGGAGTCTTGGACCAATTACCGCATCAACATAATTTAATTTAGACAAAACAAGTGATTCTACTAACTGTATACGTAAGTTTTCGTTTAAATATGGCCGAATTCGGTATAACACTATCAATTTGTAAAAGCAACTTCTAACTACCTCAGCAGTGTGCTTTTCATATCGAAGCCCACAATCCATATGGAGGCCTAAGTTACGAGCCTCATACACACGCTCTATGGGCTCATCCAAAAACATCACGTCCCGCACCAAACTGATATCAGCCAGTCGTTGCTTGCTGCCAAAGACAATGTATTTAGTTTTACTGGGGTTAAGCATTAAACAGTTTTCCGTAGCCCATGCTGCAATTCTGGTGAGATCAGCATTAAGTTTCTCTATGGCTTGGTCAATTTGGGCTGGCTCACAAGATATATAAACCTGTATATCATCTGCATATATGTGGTATTTGCAATGTATGATGTGGGACCCTATGTCAGCAGAGTATAAAATAAAAAGGAGCGGCCCAATCACTGATCCTTGTGGTACATCCCTAGTTATTTAGCGGTAAGGACTTATCACGAGGAGTTTGGTGTCGCCGTGTCGAATGCCACCATGGCCGCAACTACTCAACGACTTCGGGACTTTTCTTTTCGACCACCAATGGCCAGAGAAAGGCATGATGAAATGAACCCTGATTTCGAGGAGGCCGTATTTTCGCGTTAATCCGACGGCTAGCACACGACAAGCTGGTCGTCGGTTTAACTGTGATCATAAGAATATTAGAATTTTGAGAGACGACCAGCAACACCCTTTTCACTATCGTCTGTGTCAGGAGCTCAACCCCCTAGATTATGTGCCCCGTGTCGAGTTTTGCGATTGGTTCCTGGAAGACTGGAATAGAAATATCCTGTGCACCGATGAGTGCACCTTTACTAGGCAAGGTCTTTTCGACCAGCATAAGAGGCATATGTGGGCACACGAAAATCCTCATTTAGCCGAAGAAAATGTCTTTCAACATAGATTTTCTTTAAACGTATGGGCGGGAATAATTAATAGGGCCATACATTCTCGGTCCCGTATTTTTGCCCCGTCTGAACGGAGAAATTTACCTGAATTTTTTGATGACCACCCTCAATGACTTGCTTGAAGACGTTCCCTTGTAGTTTGTACGTCAAATGTATTACCAGCATGATGGTGCTCCTGCACACTTCCAGATAAACGTCAGGAGACATCTGGACAATATTTACGGGCGGCATTGGATCGGACGTGGAGGCCCAGTGCAATGGCCAGCCAGATCACCGGATTTAACTCCACTAGATTTTTTTTTTGTGGAGTAAAATTAAAAAGTTGGTGTACAATGACGGTCCAGAACCGACGACTATTGACGAACTAGGTACGAAACAAAATTATTGCCTCTTTTGAGACGGTTAAAAATACTCCTGAAGTGCTGCAGTCACTCAGAAACAATTTACGCAAACGAGCATTGCCCTGCCGTCGCCAAGGCGGGAGACATTTTGAACAGCTTTTAAACATCCGCGAACACCGTAACTTGTAAATAAAATTGTAAATAAGTTTTTTTTTATAATTTTTATGTACATAATTGGTCATTACTTGTAAATATGTATGAATTGAAAGAGTTGCTTTTTTATTTTCTTGCGTAAACTCACCAACTTACATAGAACAACTTACGTAGAATCTTTGATTGACTTAGTGTGATTTCTTTGTATTACTTTCGTGATATTGATATTCCATTAGTAACATTTGGCCGTGATTTATTGTTTATTTGTATTGTGCTGTGTTACTTGCCGTGAAACTGTTCACGTAACGGCCTCATCGGAAGACCAGCGCAGGCGCTCGCTAGCGACATGTTGAGATGAGGCCATTTCGTAGCTTACACGTTTTTATTTGTATGTATATATTTTTTCGTTTTTGTATTTTGTGTACGCTAACGCTACGAATAAACTTATTTCTATTTAGTAACATTTGCCTTTCCTACGATGTTACTCGTGTTGCGTTAGTGATTTCATTGCATCAAGCATTACGAACATAGTGTTGGACTTGTGTGCGTGATTTTCCCACTCCTTGTGCCCACTCCTTGTGCCCACCATGGAGCCAATGTATCTGGACACCTAGATGTCATTATAGATCTAGCTGTTCCAACATTATATATTACTAGCAAACTTAAGCAAGTCACCGGAAAAAACGTGTTTTGTCATAGTGTTGGACTTGTGTGCGTGATTTGCCCACTGCTTACGCCCACCATGAAGCCAATGTATCTGGACACCTAGATGTCATTATAGATCTAGCTGCTCCCATATATATTACTAGCAAACTTAAGCAAGTCACCGGAAAAAACGTGTTTTGTACCAATAGTATATGCACTCCTTAACAATTAAGAAGAAAGAACATATTAGAGATTATGTTTCACAAAAAAAAACATTAAATCGCCATAATAAATGGCTTCAACAAAGCAGAACATCCAGGTGTTATGGTAAGTGGATGTTATTTTCACTTCAAGAAAGCTCTGTGGAGAACGGCAAAGGAATTAGGTCAGGTAGGGACTGAAGAAGGAAAAGTGTATGGCAATCCGATAGTTCAGTTCCATAATTACTGCCTGAGCTTCTTGATGCGTAAAGTTACGAGCTCATTGTTTTGCGTTAGTGAGGAAGAATTCAAAACCAATATCGCCGTCTAGGAATGGGATAACATCAGAAAAAGCCTAAAAAATCCCTCTTTCAATTTATATACTTACTCAGAGCCGAAGCACAGCAGCAAGATGTTGTTATAAAATAAATGCAGCTTAATTGCCCCGCGATGTTACGCAGTTGCGTCGAATTAACATGTCAAGATGTCGACAAAAAAGGGCCATAGTCATTAGTCAATGCAGGGTCCTAGGAGTTTCTCTTTGACTTTTGTTGGTATAGGTAAATTCAGTTTCTGCCTTAGTTCAGGGCTTATAAGTGTCTCCGATGCAACCACTGTCAATCTTGAATTTGACTTTTTGGCCATTAACTAATAGTGTAGTATATTTCGCGGAGGCGCGTATTGGACAAGGTGTTGAGTTTACAGAGTCTATGGTTTTCTCAGACTTTTGTATGCTTCCAAAGAAAAAGTTATGTTCTGTTACTCCATTCATGTTTTGTGCTTGTTCTAGCCAGTGACCTGTAATTCCGCATTCGATGCAAGTAGAGTTTCCAGCTTCACATCCGTTTTGGAGTGCGACCACATTTTCTGCAAAAGTCTTTTTTTCCAGTTTGTTTTATGGGCTTCTTTGCATTTTTGTACGTTTCACATAATGTACTTTTGGGGCTGGTACTTGATTTGGATTGAGTGATGCCATGTTGGCTTCCACTACTTCAGCATATCGTACCCTGTTGATGACAGTTTCTAGTTTCAGCTCTTCTTCCAGGTTTTGAAGTGCTCTTAAAAGTTCGGTGTCTTTCATGCCTCCAACGATTCTGTCTCGGATGAGCTCATCTTCAAGTGTTCCAAATTCACTTTTCTTCTTTGCAATGGTGTGCAAGTCGGTGATGAACTCGTCTATGTTTTCGTCTTGTTTTTATATGCGTTGATTAAATCTGGGTCTGCTGTACATTTTTGTCTTGCGTGCCGTGTAGTAAGAATTGAATTTCTCTTTCACGGCGTTGTAAGAATTCATATCGCTATCTGTGAGCTTCATCGACGCGATGTTTGGCCACCCACGATGTACCTACAGTAAAGAATTCACTTGCGTTTCGCTTGGTAGCATTTTTAAAACATTCGTTTCCTTGTATTGTTCAAATCTTATGATCCAACTTTGCCAATCGCTTTGAAAGTAAATTGTTGCGGCGGCGGTGTGGTCATACCACAGCAGTGCAGGAAGTTGAGATCTTGCGCGATGCTTGTTGACGATGTTGTGACAGGTTGAGACGAAAGTTTTGTCTGCAGCTGCTGCATCTAATTGCGCTTTCAGTGGTGGAATATCAATTTTCTCTCCCATGAAAAAACACCCGCCTTGTCATCATGTAATTACGATCATAGATAATTAATTTATTTTTCATATACCTGAGTGTTGCCACTCTTATAAGCTAAGTATTCGTTTACGCAGTACCTACATCACAAGCCTTAAATTCAGCAATTTAATTATTTTCTGTTTTAAATGTCTAAGACTAGGAAAACATTTTGTTTTGATACGAATAAATAACATTTTATTATACACTTTTAACAATTCAAACCATATTCAAACAGTAATATTTACTTAAAATCTTCCATCAAAAATCTTCCCATAATATTTTCCCATAACCTGTTTTAAATGTCTAAGACTAGGAAAACATTTTGATAAGAATAAATAACATTTTATTATACACTTAACAATTCATACCATATTCAAACAGTATTCAAATACAATGAAGACATAATAGTGACAACTTACTTTTTCTTCTTTGACATACCTATTATAAAAGTTTAAAGTAAGAATAGAGGTTCTAACATTTTCCTTGTTGTTTGTTTGCAGGGCTCAGGCGTGTGGACGGTGTTGAATGCGCAGGAGTGCGTGAACGACGCGGACATGCCGTGGCGGGTGCGCGTGCGCCGACACAAGATCAACCGCACACACGACGCCTTCGACGGGGACCTCAAAATCGATGAAAACATTGACAACTCCACTGGCGTTAGTATTTTTAATGATCGATTGCAACAAAGAACATAATTAAGGCATTAATCAAAACAAAAAATCGCGTTAATTGTGTTACGAAAGTTTGCCATTCGCACTGATGATGATGATGAGTCCGACCGATTTCGGCCATGGCGACCACTCCGACTCCTAATCGGTATGTTTGCGCTCATGCGCTCGTACATGGCTAATATAGCCTATCTTTGCGGCGAAACCCCGTGCACATTGAGGAATTATAGTGTGTAGTCTGTCCAACATTTGGCAGTGGAAAAAGGCGTCATATTTAAATAATGTAGGCTTGCATTGTTGATTACTTATAGAAACTTTGGATTCGTCGCCTTTTTAATTTTTCACTGCCAAAAGTTCTGCCCTCCTAAGCATAAGTGCGATAACTAGTTTTGAAAATGTCAATCAATCCGGATCTCTATTTGTAGGACAATAAAGCAAACATTTGATTGACATTTTCAAAACTAGTTATCGCTAAGTTGCAATAACGCGTAACTAGCACTCGTAAATAATGCGTAACTATACTAAGTATAAAGTGAAAGTTCTTCGAATATGGAAAAGAATCTTGTAATTCAAGCTTTCATTCTTACTCAAAAGAAATGGGGATTATACATCAAAAAAGCAACTCATACACACCTGAACAACAGTCTTTATGTGAATATCAGAACAGATTGGTTGTAGAAAAGGTCACGGCCAGCATACATCAGTCAGACGACGGTGCATTGATTTTAACGTGAAAGGCCATCTGGTCTAGCCATTATCACATGTCGATTTGATTGTCATTCAAATGCCAGTCTGCATTATAAATAATCATATTAATATAAATAATTATATTCGGTTGGTAATCAATGTGGTCTAGCGACTCTTCTGACGATGAAGAAGCAATTGTGTTGAGGATACCTCGAGTATATAAAGATTATAGAGAGAGAATAAATTATTTTCATATGGAAACAACATTTGAGTACAATGAAAGATTTCGACTAACAGCATTAAAATTGGAAAATCTACGGAATGTATTAGGTCAGTATTTATGCAGGCCTACTAATAGAAGTAAAGCATTGCCAGTCGACTTACAGTTACAAACCGCTCTTCACTGGATGGGAACGGGCGTTCAATACCACGCAGGAGGAGACATGCATGGAATAAGTAAAGCGAGTGTTTGCAGGATTCTACATAACTTTGTAGCCGCTGTTAATGAAATAATATATCCCCAACATGTGAAATGGCCCGAAAATATGCATGCAATTGTTGAAAAATTCTATGCCATTGCCGGAATGCCATTAGTGTGCGGTTGCATGGATGGTATTCTTATCGATATAGATGGCCAGGATAAGCTAAGGGAATCTGCCCCCAGCGAGTTTTGGCGTGTAATTTTTTTTGATGATTTAGTATCAATTATGCAAAATATTAGCCCCCAAAATGTTATAGATTTTAGTAAAAATAAATGATCTTTCTTCAATATTTTTTTATTCTAGCAAGCCGATTTTGACGTGCGTCTCTATATTGAGCATATAGTAAAGGTATACGACATCAATAATAGGACACATTGCCATACAAAAAAAATAATAATAAAGAAATAAAAAATCTTTTTTTTAAGTACTTTTACATCAGCGACACCTCCAAGTTTTTTACCAAAGCTAGCCTCTTTAATAAGCTACAAAATGAATGTAATAACTTTATTTTATTAGTGGTATAACAGGGTGTTTTTTTTAGTTGAATCCATCACCATACATTTTCTTTACCCGCCATTATTAAAACTAATCGATTAAACTCTTTAGAGAGAGGTGTACGTTTATAATAAACACTGGCCACTTACAAAAAAAAAAGTTTTAATTCGATCGGCGCCGCGGTTATTTACATATATTTATCGGAATTACTTTTCGTTAAAAATGGATTACCTGAAAGCAATAAAGAAATGTTTTAACGGTAAAAAGCTATACAATATATCAAGGAGTCTGATAAAAATTATTGACGAGAAAACAGACTTTTTTGGCAATTCTTTGTCATACTTTGAACAGGCAAGTAGTTCTATGCTTTCGAGGTATTCCTTAATTAATAAACCTTATTTAACTAAACTGATCCTTATTTCTTAATTAAACTGATCCAATCTATATATATATATATATATTATATATATAAAAGAAGAAGCTCCCTGACAAAGATGCACGCACAGCCTAAACCCCTGGTCCTAGAGACTCCAAATTTGGCACGTAGGTGCCTTTTATGGTGTAGACGAGCACTAAGAAAGAATTTTTCAAAATTCACCTTCTAAAGGGTTGAAATGGGGGTCCAAAGTTAGTATGGCGAAATAAGATTAGTTGAACTATTTTATCCGAAACTTCGCAAGAGTATTCTGTAAAGTAATTGAGTAAAGGTATGTTTAGCGTTTTTTTGAAAATTCAACCCCTGAAAAAGGTAAAAAGGGTGACGAAGTGAAAAAATCAAGTTGGGTATCGTTTCTAATGGTTTATCGGGACGTAGATAACAAATACAATAACGATTTTAAAATTTAACGCGGCGGACGTACACGGTTATGGTGTGATGGGGTAAAATTCGAAAAAAAAACAATACAGTTTTATTATTTATGTTCATTTCTGGTTCTAAAGATTCCAAATTTAGCGCGTAGGTTTCTTTGAGGGTGTAGGGGTGCTCTGAAAAAGGTTGAGTCGAATTCCACTCTCTAGGGGGTGCAATGGGGGTCCAAAGTTTGTATGGCGAATGAAGATTAGTTGGACTATTTGTCCGAAACTTCGTAGGAATATTCTTCAAAGTAATAGAGTAAACATATGTTGCAGGATTTTTGAAAATTTAACCCCTGAAAAAGGTAAAAAGGGTGATGAAGTGAAAAAATCAAGTTGGGTATCGTTTCTATGGTTTATCGAGACGTAGATTATGAAAACAATAATGATTTTAAAATTTAACGCACCAGACGTGAAATACTATGTACACGATTATGGTGTGATGGGGTAAAATTCGAAAAATATCAATATAATTTTATTATTTATGTTTATTTCTGGTTTTAGAGCTTCCAAATATAGCGCGTAGGTTTCTTTGAGGGTGTAGGGGTGCTCTAAAAAAGGTTAAGTCAAAATCCACTCCTTAGAGGGTGAAATGGGGGTCCAATTTATGTTCATTTCTGGTTCTAAAGATTCCAAATTTAGCGCGTAGGTTTCTTTGAGGGTGTAGGGGTGCTCTGAAAAAGGTTGAGTCGAATTCCACTCTCTAGGGGGTGCAATGGGGGTCCAAAGTTTGTATGGCGAACGAAGATTAGTTGGACTATTTGTCCGAAACTTCGTAGGAATATTCTTCAAAGTAATAGAGTAAACATATGTTGCAGGATTTTTGAAAATTTAACCCCTGAAAAAGGTAAAAAGGGTGATGAAGTGAAAAAATCAAGTTGGGTATCGTTTCTATGGTTTATCGAGACGTAGATTACGAAAACAATAATGATTTTAAAATTTAACGCACCAGACGTGAAATACTATGTACACGGTTATGGTGTGATGGGGTAAAATTCGAAAAATATCAATATAATTTTATTATTTATGTTTATTTCTGGTTTTAGAGCTTCCAAATATAGCGCGTAGGTTTCTTTGAGGGTGTAGGGGTGCTCTAAAAAAGGTTAAGTCAAAATCCACTCCTTAGAGGGTGAAATGGGGGTCCAATTTATGTTCATTTCTGGTTCTAAAGATTCCAAATTTAGCGCGTAGGTTTCTTTGAGGGTGTAGGGGTGCTCTGAAAAAGGTTGAGTCGAATTCCACTCTCTAGGGGGTGCAATGGGGGTCCAAAGTTTGTATGGCGAACGAAGATTAGTTGGACTATTTGTCCGAAACTTCGTAGGAATATTCTTCAAAGTAATAGAGTAAACATATGTTGCAGGATTTTTGAAAATTTAACCCCTGAAAAAGGTAAAAAGGGTGATGAAGTGAAAAAATCAAGTTGGGTATCGTTTCTATGGTTTATCGAGACGTAGATTACGAAAACAATAATGATTTTAAAATTTAACGCACCAGACGTGAAATACTATGTACACGGTTATGGTGTGATGGGGTAAAATTCGAAAAATATCAATATAATTTTATTATTTATGTTTATTTCTGGTTTTAGAGCTTCCAAATATAGCGCGTAGGTTTCTTTGAGGGTGTAAGGGTGCTCTAAAAAAGGTTAAGTCAAAATCCACTCCTTAGAGGGTGAAATGGGGGCCCAAAGTTTGTACGGGGAAACTTGACTATTTAAACGGTTTCCGAAACTTCGCAGGAGTTTTCCCAAACATAAATGACTAAAGACATGTTTTAGGGTTTTTTGAGAATTCAACTCTTGAAAGTGGTAAAAAGGTTAACAGTAAAAAAACAATATGGTTATCGTTTCTCTAGTATATCGTGTCGCTGTACCGAGGTGTACGTGAAATACCATCTCCTCTTTTATGGTCTCATGGGCTTGCGGGTTATGACAGGGGTATAGTTTTTGTGTTTATTTCTGATTCAAAAAATTCTAAATATAGCATGTTAACCAACGTTAATAACCTTTTAAGTTTTTCTGAGTCTTCACGCGATAGTAATCAAAAGTACATATATCTGTGTATCCAAGAGGTTTTTTAAAGTCTAAACAGCCGTCACCATAAATTTCGTCATTTGTGATCCAATTGTGTAAATCGATGTATCGGGATCCCAGAGGTTCTTATTAACAAACTGCAAAAAAGGCTGCCTATTAAATTTCCGTTTCGATAATGTCCGTCATAAAAATAGTTGGTAATCTAATGAAGCAGAAGTCAAATTTGAGTTACCTCAAATGTTAATCAGCTCGGCTAATTATGATCATCTTCGTAAGGCCTGGGAAACTACAAATGATAGTTTATCATCAAAACAGAACAATCACCTATGTGAGTGTATGTAAACTTTTAATGATAAAAATCATTTGTCGGTTACCAGATGGTAAAGATGACCATAATATAATAGCGATTTTGATAATAATCGATATCTGAAATGTCAAAACATTCCAAGTAATGAATTTGAGGTCAAATTTGCACAAAATGGTCGGCACCTTGAATTTATTTAGTTTGAATCCAACCATAATAGAAATCGGTATCTTAGGATCCAAGGGTTATTCATAAACATTTTGAGGTAGGAACAAAAAGTAAGAAGCTAGCACATCTAAAATTTCTAGAACTTTGATTTGATATTGATAAAAATCGATACCGAGAAGATGAAAAGTTCTTCATATGGAATTTGAAGTCAAAATTGCAAGAAAAGTTCGCCATCTTGAATTTAGGTCTTAAGTTAAAACGGCCGTGATACAAATTTATAAAACGCGGCCGAACCGCGGGTAAAAGCACCATCCGCCACACTTGAATCGGTTAAAGAAACGCGAGATAATCGCGGGAAAACATTAACACGCAGTGAATAGATATTAGTACGCGGGCGAAGCCGCGGGTAACTGCTAGTATATATATATTGACGTAATTATTATGTTTTTAGATTGTAACGTAGTACGTTTATAATCAGATCTGGAATTATATTCCGTAATTAAATCGTTGTTTTATTTCCTTGGTGAACCATTCCGCGCGGTTAAATTGCTGCGCGTTGAACCCTAGAACAGGTCCGCTAACTCCTACGTAGAAAAAATGTTCGTTTCCCCCCCTCGCCCCGCGGGACACTATATCACCCGCTCGGCTTCGCAGACCCGACACGATTCTGCGTACGACTGCCGTGCGGAGTGCACGCGCCCACAGCGATAAGTGAAGTGCATAGTGATATTACGGATTGAAGTGAAAAAGGATTGCTTTACACCTGGATGTGCGAAGACTCTCGAGATGGGACCACCTGACGACAACAAGCCCCCGCCCGGGCCCCCTGCCCCCCAGGCAGAGGAGTCCCGGAGACTTTTGCCGCCCGAACCGCTACCGACTACCTCTTCAAACAACGGCGTAAGTACTCGCCTCGGGCCGCCCTCGGGCGTCCCGAGTACACCGGACTTAGGTACCACACCTCAACACCGACTGACCCTGACCAAAGACTCGACGATGACAGCTACTCTAACCGACAACAAGGACGTGCCAGGCCTGGACGGAGATTTTCTGATGATCTTGGTCAGGGGGTTTCTCCTAATATATGACTCCATAGGTGCCAAAAAGTTTGATGCTTTAATGCGGGACGCCTGCGATCGCCGTATCCAGGTGTACCGCAGGCGTCCGGCCAACTTGGAGGAGACCCTCTTAGAGGCTGTGGAAATCTCCAAAAGGGCCTTGCTGGACGGCAAGCTATACATTGACTTGACAGAAGAGGAAAGAAAACTTGCCACGACCGAACTCTCGCCGCGCCTCCGGCGCCATCTCTCGAGCGGAATGTTCAACCAAAGTCGCCACGCCCCGAAAGGGGTAGGTCGGGAATATTGAGACCCGAAGGCGCGCCGAGAGACGCGCCAAAAGTCAGACTAAGACCAGAGACTGCTCCCTCTCGCCCCTTCCTGCCAAGGCGTCCTCCTCCAGCGAGGACGACCCCAAGCTCCCACCAAACCCTCCAATAATGGACGCGTCCATGTCGTCATCCTCGGACGAGGGTGACGACACGGGCGACGTGGCCCAGGGTCTCACGGGGCCCAAGTGGCAGAAAGTGGTAGGGAGAAAGGGAAGGGGAAAGAGGAAGCAGCCTCCCCCCAGACCCCGGGCTCTCAGTCGTACTCACCCTCCTCGCCCAGCGTGGGGTAAAAGTCCAGGGCAGCAACTGCCAGGAGGGTATCCGCCTGGCAGTCCAGGGGGTGGACCACTACAGGACAACAATAAAACTGATAGACGACATGAAGATCCCCAGGATCCGAGACTGGTTCCCGGAGGAGTGTTTCTTCAGGGCTGTGTTGAGGGGAATTCCCAAGGAATTCACCTCAACTGAAGTCCTAACAGACCTCCGGGACCAGGGGATTGAAGCGGTCGAAGTCCACCGCCTCCATAACCGAAAAAAAGGACAATACGACATGGTACTTGTAAAAGTCCAGAAAGGCCCGAAAGAGAACGACATTCTCAAAATCACGGAGGTCTGCAGACTGTCGGGTGTTCGTGCTGAACACCCACGGGCACTGGACGGGGAGCTGCAATGCTTCAAGTGCCATGGGTATGGCCATACCCAACGCATGTGCACCTCCCCGCCCAAGTGCGTCAAGTGCGCGGGAGATCACCCGTCCTGGGAGTGCGGTCGCACGCCCGACGCCCCGGTGGCTTGCACCAGGTGCGGCACGGTCGGGCTTCACCCGGCCAGTTACCGCGGGTGCCCAATGGCACCGAAACCGCGAACCTACACCGCAGCCGCGCGCCAAGGCTTGGCAGCTTTCCCGCGCACGCAACCGAACCTGAACCTGACCCAAAACCAATTCCCCCCCCCTTACCCAAACCCTCCAAACCCCCACGACCCCCCAGCACCATTTCCAACGACCAGCCCTGCTCCCTACTCCGACATGCTGGAGAGAGCCCGCGCCTTCCGCGCGCGCCTCTCCGCCATTGAGGCCAGGCTCGCTGGGGCCGACGCGAAACAGACCCTAGCAATCCTGGCGGAGTAAGACCGCGAACTCGCGGGGTACAGCCTCCAGACTTCTCCTTCATGCCCTTAATGGATCTGCAAGGCAGAAAGGTACGTCCAAAAACGATCATCGCCACGTACAAATTAGAACGCCAAATAGACAGGCCGCGCGTGCGCGTAGTAGTACTGACGCTGATCGCGGAGTTATTTATTTAAATATCAATTTATAATATATCTCTTTATTGGCACCTTTAAGGTAGCTGCTAGCAGTACGGGATCAGTCTACCTATTTTAGTCAGTGTTGTGTTAAACCCCAGTTACGGGTAAGTTTTGAACGAATATTATTCTATTTTTCAAAATAACGGTTAGACCTTAGGGCGTGGCTGGCGAATATCGCTAATTGCACTTTGCTTTGTTCACCTATAGTATCCGTATGTTGTGTGCACCGATTTTTGTACCTATTGCATTAAAGAAGTGTTTACAGCGTTTATTCTGATTATTGAGTTATAAGCGTATTTCCCCTTTTATTTAAGTGGCCGTGCAAATTGTTTTATATAATTTTAGCTTAAGATTGCATAGTGCTTTGTTAAGTCGCACTTGCTTAGCTTGCCGGCTTGAATTATAATTACTTCCTTGCCATGACATATTTTATGCTTTTATGTACCTCCGTCTGACCATGACTCAGCACATCATCTCACTATCACTCATACAGCACTCTTTCGCTTTTGCTTTGAGTCTGGGCATAGTCAGTGGAAGGAAACATGGCAGGATGTCACTCATGCTGGACGTGGAATATTCCAGGGTGCAAGGTTACGGCTGCTGGAGTGCGCCGAGGGTTCCCCACCGCCGCTGGTTGCGGCTGGTCGACGCCTTCCGTCCCCTGCCTTCCTGAGCGTCCCAGCACCTTATGCCCGTGACCACCTGCTGCGCGCCACCACCGATGCGACAGGGGAGTTCGCTGTTCGCGGACCAGCAATTTTAAATTAACCTCGTAATAACGGTCATTAACCGAAGTTAGTTTGAGAACCAGACGGGCAATGTAAAAAGTACCCACGGATATAAATTTATGTGGCAAGTTCTTCTTTGTTAAATAAATATTTAAATTATTTCGTAAAAGAACACTTGTTTAATTTCACCCATAGTCGGGTTGTCACATTGGCGCCAACGTGGTAGTTTATGGTCTGGTTTCTCATTTACTTGGTTTTTTTTTAAATTGCTGGTTCGTCGAGTGTTTTTTTTTACTTGATGTTTGTGCTCGTTTTAATTTTGTAAGCGTTTTATTTCCTTCGCCTTAATTTATTTTTGGTTGCCCGTAACTTAGGGGTGTACGTAACTTGCCCATTTATATTGGAGGACTTTTGTGATATTTTTTTTTATTGTAGGGTAGTGGCATTTTTGTCCATTCTTAAAATTTGTAACGTTCTAATAGTTTTGGTCTCGTTTTCTAGTCATCATTTTTAGTTTCACATTTTTATTTTTTTTACACAATTATTTATTGAATTTTATTTTTGATTTTGAATTGTTATTTTTACGCGTGACTCCTTGTTTTGACAAGTTGCATGTGCTTATTTAGTGTTTATTTTACTTTTTAATAACCATCTGTTTTAGATTTTTACGTTTTAGATTTTTTTTCATTGTCAGTACACCCACTCGTGGTAGTGATTTTAGGCACTACACCTGAATGAGGTATAGGTTGAACTTTTGTTTTATTTTGTGAGGTTTTTTTCAAATTTATAATGTTATTTTTGATTGTTATTTATTTTAATTAAATTATTTCAGATATTTTATTTTTTATTCAGCCATATGACATCTGCATGTAATTTATCTATAACATAGGGAACATGAAACGTGAACATACCGTGAGACTAGGTCAGTTTGTGTAAGATACGCTCCATGTTAATTTATTTATAAAAACAGTAACTAGGTATATACAAAGTGTAAGTCTAATACGGGCGAAGATTTTAACGGGGGTTACTTAAGGACATAATAAGTACCTACATTTAGATAGCTTTTGCTTAAAATAAGAGCATTGAAATAATTCGACGTGCAATGTAGAGCAACATACTCAAGTTAAACGCTCGTTGACAGCTGATTTCAACAGAAGATGATGCAGTCATAAGCCGTGGTTGGAAACTGTCGGAAATGCTAAAAAACGATTATATCAATATCGCTTCCCCCCGTGAGTAGTCCGTGTGACGAATATTGCCGCAGCTAAAAAAATTCAAATGTCAGAAACGTTTTCAATAATAAAATCTGATGTTTCGCCGCCATCACATAAACTTCCTAGAAGTATTTTAAATTTGGACAAGTCAGTCTCAAGAATAGAATTCAAACCTGCAGCTTCTTCCGTCTGGTACAAATAATGATATTACTTAGACCAGGTGCAAAAATTATACCATCACAGAAGGAACTGCAGTAATAAGCGAAGACTCGTAAAACTTACCCTTTTGCATTAAGAAACGTAATACAGACAAGTATTAATAATACATGCCAAATTATTTTCAAATATTTCTAACACAAAAAAATCATGGTGAAGGGCGCAATGCAATCACCGAAATTGTAAAAAGCTGGTGACCGAAACTTATCCTTTTATATTAAGAAAAATAATACAGACAAGTATTAATAATACATGCCAAATTATTTTCAAATATTTCAAAAACAAAAAAATCATGGTGAAGGCGCAATGCAATCAACGCAATTGTAAAAAGCTAGTGACCGAAACTTATCCTTTTGTATTAAGTAAAATAATACAGACAAGTATTAATAATACATGCCAAATTATTTTCAAATATTTCTAAAACAAAAAAAATCATGGTGAAGGCGCAATGCAATCACCGAAATTGTAAAAGCTGGTGACCGAAACTTATCCTTTTGGATTAAGAAAAATAATGCAGACAAGTATTAATAATACATGCAAAATTATTTTCAAATATTTCAAAAACAAAATAATCATGGTGAAGGCGCAATGCAATCACCGAAATTGTAAAAAATTTAGAATATATTTTCAAAGTGATGGACAATTAACAGTTTGCAGTGAGAATTTAATTTACTGCCATGATAGTAATGTCACAATGCATGACTGTTAGAAGTATTAGAGCGACTATTAGTACAAAAAAATTACTCTAAAAAAAGCCTTTAAATTATAAAAAAGAACAAGTACTACAATTAAACAAAACAATGCTCGATAGGACGTGTAACTTGCAAAACGTCAAGTCCGATAGCACTTTCAGAAAAATACGTTCAGAGGCAATGGCGAAAAACGATAGAGATAAACACGATACCCTCGATTTACTTAATCACCAGGAGGACGAAGTACCTAAATAGCTGCTCCTAAAATCTTTAAAAAAATCTGTAGGGTCATAATTAAGCGCAATTTAACCTCGTAATCCATGATGAATCCCATGCCTGGTTAAATTTATAGCCCGTACCTGCATTAGTCTACACACTGTTTACAAATATAATGATACAGTTAAACTCACGTGTATTTAGTCACTACGTGCGTCATGTTAAGGTGCGTTCAAACTAAAAGAGCATTCGCTGTTCTAACCTCCCACTCTACGAAATTCGATCGGTACACAAAACGTGATTGGTTGATTTCGAAGAACGGGCGCTAGGCTAGAACAGCGAATGCTCTTTTGGTTTAAACGCACCCTTACGGAGAGCCTGGGTCTCATTAGGCTTAGTGACTTGATTGATACCCTCTTATTCATAAACATCTTCTAACTTAGTAAGTATTGATTGTCCCTTTTGGTCTTATAGACATTTTGATACGACCGAAAAGGAAAACGAATACTTAGCGGCTTGCGAAGTTAGTAGACGTTTATGAATTAAGGTGCGTTCAAATCAAAAGAGCATTCGCTGTTCTATCGCCCGTTCTACAGGTGCGTTTAAACCAAAAGAGCATTCGCTGTTCTAGCGCCCGTTCTACGAAATCAACAAATCACGGTTTGTGCACCGATCGAATTTCGTAGAGTGGGAGGTTAGAACAGCGAATGCTCTTTTAGTTTGAACGCACCTTTAGAAATCCACCAATCACGTTTTGTGTAACGATCGAATTTCGTGCGGGGGTTAGAATAGCGAATGCTCTTTTGGTTTGAACGCACCTTAAGCGGGAGTATGTTTCACGAAAGTTTATAGTCAGTAACTGAATATTTTTTATTTTCTAGATACGTTTGGACGTATGCAAGGTCGTCGACGGAGGATGCAAACCCTACATGATTATGAAAGATGATTGTTTACCAACTTTTGTGAAAAAGTATGCAGAAAACAATGTTAAAGCCGTTTTACAAAATGCGGGTTTAGACCCGCCAGACTTTCCGGTGTATAAAGTAAGCGACTAAGTTTTAGAATTATAACTAAACGTGAGAATCAAACATATTAAAATATTATCGTATCGGGTTATTCACGTATTTAAGTCAATGATTGCTCGACATGTTTCGACCCACTAAGAGGGTCCTCGTCCGGAGCACACTCGGCCTAAGCGCGACGCGTACGAGGACGCTATTAATTGGTCGAAACATGTTGAGCAACCATCGACTTAAATACGTGAGTAACCCGGTTCGATAATATCTTCACCCGGAAATCGAACCAGATACATTTTGTTTTTCGAATTTTGAACCAAAATTTTTTGGTTATTCTTTTAGTTTTAGATACTATGTTTCTTGAAACATTGTTACTTTTTATCCATTCTTTCGAATGGCATCATAAAAGTCGAAAAAAAAATTGTTTGTCGAAAAGTAGGTTCGATGAAAAAGCAGGTTTTTTTAATACATATTTTTTAATTTTAAAAATAAAGTCTTATATTATTATTTAAGGTACTTTTCCTTCCCGTCCCATAATCTTGGGGTACCTAATTAAAATAAGAATTAACTCAGTAACTTTTATGTTTGCAGGGCCAGCTACACATAAAGAACTACATCGTGAACATGGATGAATTGAAGGACGGCGTGTACGGAGAGTTTGAAACGGTCGCCTATGTCGTAAAGGACGGACAGGATATGGCATGCACACGTCTGAACGTCAAATATGAACCCAAATACTAACGAGTTTTGATCAGTATCAAATCTTTATCAAAATACAGGGCGTTTCCTGAGTTACCACACACTTCGTATTATAAGTCTTAACAGCCTCCTTAGCCTAGTTGGTCCCCTGACCCTGCCCTACGCTACGAAGCTGGAGTTCGAATCCCGGCGAGGGCATTATTTGTGTATTTGTTTATCACAAATATTTTTCCTTGGTCAATTCCTATGTATTTAGTTATCTATATGTATCTTAATTTTTTATTTTATTTATTTGGGGCATCAACAGCAGTACACAAGAAATTTACAATACTGAGTACAGCAAACAAAGCCTATCCACTTGAACGTCCGATGATAGCATATTATCCAAACAAAAAAGGCAGTAGACTGTTCGTGGATACTATACTATCCCATGAAGTCGAAGGAGACACAGTTGATTATAGCGGCATGTAGCGAAATATAGAGGCATTATTTCCTAATTCCCTTGTTGCAACAACGTAGCCTAATAAACTAGTTTGCGCTAAAAAATATATATGGCAGTGTACGCTCGTTACTCAGTCGATAAAAAATTATAATTTGTCAGTGTTGTGTCAAACTGCCGTGCAATTGTGAGTGTTTGCTAAGGACTCCTAGTTAGGGATCATCCATTAATTACGTCACACCTCAATGGGGAGGGAGGGGGTTCACAAAATGTGACATATCGTAACAGGGGGGAGGGAGGAGTTCTATTGTTTGTGACGTCACAATCTTCACATACATGAATACATGAACATAAAAGAATAGAAAATCCAAAATCCTTGGACGGAGGAAGACTAAGTTAATTTTCTCTTCGTTAATTTTACAAATCATTTTAAGCAATCCTAATAAAACGTTACAAAGATGAATAAAACGTTAACCCTTAATTCGATACCGGGTAAAATACTAGCCATCCAAAATACAAAAATCTACACAAGAAACCAAAACGCTGAAGCGAAAACTAAGCAGTGTAAGTGTATTGCATAATGATTATTATTTTGAAAAAAAATGTGTCGAGCCATCAGAAACGCTAGTTTGTCATAAATCGCCGCCAATATACCCAATTGGGAAGGACACGTCACCCGGCCTAACGTTAACAATTTTTTTTTTCGTAATTTTGTATGATAAGGTATTTTTTAATTTGCACATCTATTTAACTAAATACTTGAACTACATATTTCTGTTTACTTGAAACTTCTAACACAGTTCATCAATGAGTTTATTACTTGCAAAGTAGAATGTCTAGTATTTTTCCCGTTGGCAACTACGCCATGTTTTATGTTGTTGTTGCAATGTCCATTATTTTTCCCGTTGCCAATGATACGATGTTTTAACTATGTCCAGTATTTTTCTCGTTGCCAATGTTGCCGTGCTTCATCAACACATTATAATTTCGAGTAAAACCACTCAAATTAAATGAAAATGGGACACTTTTTATGTAAAAACCAGTACTAAGTGACCTGCAATAACATCTATATCATAATATCGCTATATGGCCATTTTTTTACATACTACTCATAACGACGTAGGTACTAATAACGAAATAGATCTTCGCACTCAATGAGCTTTTGCTGCCCAATATATCAAAGAATTATTATTTATTTTATATATTATTTTTATGTAATGTATTTCTAATAAAGCTGTGTGATTTCAAGTCCAAAAAAAGTTTCCTAGATGCCGAAAACTCAGACGAGGAAGATGCTGCACAGCAGTACAGAAAACAGCATATTTTCAGTGACTCCCAGTATTGATTTTTCAATGGAGTGACTTAATTTCTTTTATTTAAGTCCAACAAACACGTAAACAAAAGTCAATCTGAAAAAAGTTTTGCTTCCTGTATGATAAGGACATCATTCGGTTTCGGACATCGCTGTTGATTATGCCATGAGCCAAGTAAACTAAGCCGCTCTAAATGCATTGATTTTACTAAATTGTGAACCTTAACCGTAGAACCTGTGAACTACAAATGGAAAAAAGATACACTGAAATCAAAGGCTGACATAGAACCACGTGAATTTATATTTACCATTTATAAAAACTTATATTATTCTATGTCAGCCTTGAATTTCAGTGTCCCTTTTTTTTTCATTTGTAGTCCACAGGTTCTAAGATATTACTACTTACTTATTGAAATTATAAGTTTTTTAATAAGGATTTTGACATAAAATATCTTGTTTCATATAATATATGTAAAAAAAAATTAAAAATATAATAAACTAAATTAACCGTACAATTGGCAATGGCAAAAATACTGGACGTTCAAGCCCAATACCTATTCATTGCATAGTTGGCAACGTGCAACATACTTGACATATGATTTCTGAAAAACTATCCATAAGCGATTTTTTTTATTAATTTTCTGTTATTTAAAATCATATAAATAGGCATAAAAACTATAGTTTTATGTATTTTTTCAAAAAAAGTGTCGTTGTCGATTTAAGGGTTGTGATGTTGTAATTTTTACCTTCTTATACTAAAAATCTACATGTGACGTGACACTGAGGGGGGAGGGTGTAGTTAATTGTGACGAAGTGTGACAATGGGGGAGGGAGGAGTCAAAAAATCATAAAATTGGTGTGACGTAATTAATGGATGATCCCTTATGTCGTAAGTATTTCACGTTAATTTACATATTTTTGGGGTTATTATACATAAAAATGATCAGGAACGTGTGCTCTATACGATACCTGTCAAGTGAGTTAAAAATATGAAGGTTATTTTTGAGCTGGGGTAGTAAACGTTTATAGCCGTATTATTAGTAATATAACACCATGTTTAGTGAAATATATAATAAATATTGACGAGTGGTTTATAAGGCAGAGATTAATATACTTAAACATAAGAAATATATCAAACTACGTCAGGATTCATCAAAATATTTACGGTGTTTTTGTATCTTGGTGTATTTGTTGGAAGGAGGAGGTAATCTAATTAATTTATTTTGATACTTTGTTGAAAATTATATGTGTTATTTGTAGTATCATTATAAAGGTGAAATAGTATATTTTTTTAATATGCAATAAAAATAAGGGGTCATCGCTCAAAATTTCCTGTAATTAGTCGTCAAAGAAAAATCTTTCTTATTTTTTTACCGATGTCTTAAGTTTAACCTTGATTATAGTCAAGAATCATTAGGTATTTTACAATGACTATCATTGTATTTTAATAATTGTACTTTCATTTATACTCCTGATTTTTTTTTTATTATACCTTAAGTAGTTTAGAAAATATAAACGTTTTTGTAAAATCTTGTGACTGCGCAGCGCGGGGCGTACGTCGCTAAAAAAACCCGGACAGTTGACCGGAATATGGTCGCGCGGGGTGGACGTTCAAGTGGCTATCTATTATATATATCGTCGCGTAGTACCCAAATCACAAACCTTACTTGACCTTACCGTGGTACTAGATTGATTTGTGTAAGATGTTTCAAGATATTTATTTATTTACTAAACAACTTTTAGAATGGGACCGACGCCAAAATCTTCCCCATACAAAATGTCGACATCACGTAACCTATTCATATGAAAGTCTTTTTCGCGTTTTCGGGGTTGGTTCTATACGAAAAGTTGCTCAGTATTAGACTTATACATGTTATACAGGATGGAAAGGGACGACGTTCCATCCCGCTACCGACCGAGTCAACCAATCATTACGATGAACTTTCAGTATGGGA
Organism: Thaumatotibia leucotreta; assembly: GCA_025490895.1. Classification (NCBI taxonomy): domain Eukaryota; kingdom Metazoa; phylum Arthropoda; class Insecta; order Lepidoptera; family Tortricidae; genus Thaumatotibia; species Thaumatotibia leucotreta. The sequence goes on along the minus strand of JALPQI010006676.1, from coordinate 36,863 downwards.
CCAACATCGAAATATTTCTTAAGATATAATGTTCTATAACTTGCTAATAAAGCCTAAAGGCATCTATTTTTCTAGTATTTTATTAGATAAGTTGGTAAATGTTAAGATAAATGTTACATCAGAGTCAAACCGCGGAGTTCCTGAAAGAAAAACTAATGGACATCCTAAACGAATTTGTTATCCCGAAGGAACAAATTTATTCTATCACAACAGATAACGGTTCCAATATGAAGAAACTGACCAAACTACTAAAGGGGGATTTCTGGTCAGATGACTCAATACTTGATGATGACACCATTGAAGATGATGATGATTCCAGCGAGGCAGACAATGAAACAACTGATTGTTATGATTTACTCACCGATTCCAAATTAACAGCTTTTCAAAGTGCTTTGTCAGCAGACGATGAGCCACATTTAAAAATTAGAGGCATGCTTTGCGCAGCACATACATTACAACTGGTCATAAAAGACGCGATTGAAAAAATATAAAGGCCCAAACTACAATTGACTTCGCACGAAAAATTGCTCGGATCTTACTCACACCAACAAATAGGTATTTACTGCGGTTGGCCAACTCAAAAATCCCAGTGATCGACTGTGCAACGAGATGGTCTTCAAAATATATCATGCTTGATGCTTGTTATGGTGCCAAAAGAACATTCGCTGTTGTAGCGCCCGTTCTACGAAATCAACCAATCACGTTTTGTGTACCGATCGAATTTCGTAGAGTGGGAGGTTAGAATTAGAACAGCGAATGCTCTTTTAGTTTGAACGCACCTTTAGGTTGCAAGATCTAAAAAACTTCAGTGAAAGCATTGATGCTGTTACTAGGTTGATCTGTCCATTATTTTGGGATGAAGTAGTCGAATTAGTAACATGCCTAGAGCCTTTTTATGTCGCAACTTTAGAATTGCAACGAGAACAATTAACGATCGGCGATTTTTACATTACATGGGTGAAATGCAAGTCTAAAATTGATCCACAGCATAGCCCTTTTGCACGTGATTTACGCAAAGTGATGCAAAATCGTGAAAAAATGCTGTTGGAGATGGATATTGTTATAGAAGTGTACATGGATAGCCGGTTAAATGTTGTGTTGTCAGACGAACAATGTACAAAAGCCAGAGCCCTTATAAAACAAACCTGGAAGAAAATACAAAAATTGTGTGAAAATTCGCCAGATGCTTCTCTTCCCCTCGAAAATCTAGAGGAGCCCGGCCCGAGTACTAGACCGCAATTGAACGTATCATATGTTAGTGGAGACCTGGTAGCTTTAGAGGAAATGCTCGTAAGAACGGAAATGTCGGAAATGACTCTCCACGGGAACCAGTCCCTCCATTGATTTGTGCATAAATGAACTACGGGGATTACCCAGGATACCCTTGGACACCAACATACGAGGGCTGTTCCGAAAGTTTTTAGTTGCTCCGGTTCTATTTATGCGATTTAACTTAAATTTATATCATTGTGAGGGACATGTCGATACTTATTATGGTTAATAAATTTATGCATATAATGGGAATAGTTTTTTTATTATATTTTTTTTATAAAAAGCTGTTTTGTATGAAATCTAACATTGTATGGAAAAATTGACCATTTTGGATACATTGAAGCATATTTTGTAAAAAAAATCTTTGAAAGCCGTGCTTAAATATACCCGGGATAAATAATTTAGTTCATTTTGCGTTTTTTAAATTATAATTGAAGAACTATGATTATTGATTGAATGATGATTTTTACAATATTCGAAATTCCAATTTTAGAGTTTACGATTTTTTCGATGCCTACTCATTTATGATTAAAGTAAAGGATATCACGTAATTTGTACTTAAAAATAACGGAAATGTCTTCAATTACTAGTACCTATTAAAATAAAATAGTTTTATAAGCGAATGATGTTCATAGCATCTCATTAAAAAAGTGTCTCAAAAACCGATATCATGGTCATTGGAGTAAGGCCCGACACGTCTAAGTAAAACAAAATAATAAAAATATCTAAAATCTTTATTAAAACAAATTTACACCGCCTAAAGCGTCATTGAAATATCCCTCAAAATGGAGTAAGTTTTATTGAAATCGCATGAATAGAACCGGAGCAACTAAAAACTTTTGGAACGACCCTCGTAATTCAGCATTGGTGCGCTAAAACTACAGCAAATTCCCAGCTTGCAAGAATCGCTGTCGTTATCTTAGCGAGTCCAGCTACACAAGTATCAGTGGAATGGTTTTTATCATCGTTAAAGTTTTTGCTAAATCCATTACGGACCAATTTGGACTCAAATATGCTGCAAAGAATGCTCTTTATTAGGTCAAATAAAGATTTATTGCAAAATGATTATTAACTCTTTTTTCGCACAGTTAAATAATAACTTGTATTCGAATTTGAATTTTAACATACTGTCAAGGTGGATTCACACCAAACGAGCGTATGTTCTTTCTATACCCACTCTACGAGATTCGTATAAGTACATACAGGGTGTTTGTTATGTCGTTAGCCAAATTTGGATATGTCATTCGCGATCACCAGTACACAACATTTTTGAAAAAAAAAGTGACACTTTTTTTTGGGTTTTTTTCCCGTTTTTTATCCGGCAAAAACATAATTTGTGGTCACTAGGCAAGTTTGTTTCAATCCGTGCGATTCGATGGCAGACAAAAGGGTAGCAGGTTTGAGTAGTCAAGTCTTAGCCAATCAGGAGTTCATCACAAGCACCGATCAGCCGACGTCACTCACCCCACCATCGGCACTAAACAATGAATAAAATGTCCTAACTACATGCACACACGATTGTTATTTGACTAAAACTGCCCAAGCGCATACCTACCTGTACCTGCTCGTCGTCATCAACAATTCAATTTGCTTAGAGAGTGCATTAGAATCGATATCTGAGGTAAACCAGTACTACGCGTTTGTATGACGGAACATTTAAGTTACTCCGTTCTTGAGGTCAAATTATGCTGGCTCGGCTGATCGCAAGATGCCATGTGCCATTTGTACAGCACTCTGTAAACAAAGAAGGAGTGCGCTTGCGTAAATGCGCTCGAGTCAAACTACCCTCAGATCGGCGCGCAACTCAAAATACCCTCATTATTAGTACTGTATGCGATAGACTGATAATGCTGTCTCGTGAGATTTACCTGCAAGTTAAGCTCCACCTCCATTCCCCACCACGCGTAGGAAACTTGTTACATACGTTATAACGCATTGAATTAGTTACCTTATGCGGGTTAATTAAAGTTGCAAACTCAAACACCCTTTCCAATCTGATTTGGCAGTTATGAGATGATGGGGCAGTACGCAAAGTAAGCAAATCATAGTGACCAAACATTCGTTAGATAATGGGATTTAAAAAAAAATCTATAACAAAAAGGATAATGAAAAATGGATTATTTTTGTTTTACCAAATATTTTTTTACGCCTTTACCCAACACATATTGCAATATGGCTAATGATATAACAAACACCCTGTATAGATAAGTTTTAGTTAAAATTAGAGCAACAAAATCATGCATAAAAAATAATTCAGCGCGCAATGTACAGCGACACACTTTCACAGCTAATTTCAAAAGTAGATAACTCATAACATAACTGCCATAATAATAACAAATATTCGTACCTACATTGCTGCTACGAAATAAAAAAAAAATCTGTTTGGTCATAATTTTGTGTAACTTAAAAAAACTACGTAATCCATGCTCATGCTAAAGATTTCTACGCCTGGTTTAATTTATCGCTCGTATTAGATTTATACACGGTATACATCACTTTGCATTTAAGGGCCTCTTAATTTATTCAAAATAAAATAATGTGGATGTTAGTTTAGTAACGCGATTTATTCACGAAATATCGACTCATAGATATTATGTGTGGAATTACACAAAGATTGAATGCTTAATTGTTGTCACATAGCATAGGTGACATTGAATTCCCGATGAAAAATAATTTGCACTTCATTATGCAGTACCTACGGTTGACATGCCAACTGAAAGTTTTTTTTGTGGTACCAACCTCCAGTTGGCATGTCAACCAGACTGATCTGTTTGCTAGTTGTTGAATTATATTGTTTAATTCATAGCTCTATTATAAAAATAATATGGCGACTGCACATAACATTGTATACATACGGCCTTGCCAGCCTTAGCCAAAAGTATTGAGCAAAAGTAATTAAAATAATGGATTCCATTTTCAAGTTTCGTACCTTTATATGAAAATCTCAAGACTTTTGGCCAAAGCAAGGATATTCATCCGTAAGTGGAAAACTTTTTTCGTCCCTAAAAAGGCAGTAATAAAAGTCTTTTTTCAGGAAAAAAGTTTAATCGTTTTATTTTTATTCAATTCAAATAATAAGTAGTTAAATCTCACGGACAACTACCGCAAAGTATAGGGCGAAAAGTGTAGGTGCTAGTACGCACCCCTGCTCTACCCCACAGATGACGGGAAAGAGGAAGAAGCTCGACTTATCGGCACCTACAGCGACGTAGCATTCCATGTCGTCGTGCAAGAGTCTCATGAGGCGTATAAATTTTTACGTGCATCCTAACTTCTCGGCCCTACTGACCAAACACCAGCTCCCACGATCCCTTATTTTTTCGATCCTCCAACGGCAACCGAGTTCAGCCTGCAGATTAAAAACATTGATGTATTTAACGGTATACTGTCTTTCAAATCCGACTCAGCGGCAGGACTGGACGGCCTCAGCCCTCAACATTTAAAGGACCTGACATGCCCATCAGTAGGTGATTCTCGTGAAAAACTGATTACGCATATCGCTAAATTAATAAACGCCGTCGCCATGTACGCAGGCAATGATTGACCAATGGCAATGATGACCCAGAGATTGTACCCGTATTATACGGAGCCAATTTAATCGCCTTAACTAAAAAGGACGGAGGGGTGAGGCCGACTGCCGTTGGCGCAACACTTCGCCGCCTGGGTTCCAAAATTGCTGTCCAGCATATTCTTCCAAAATTGCAAATAGTGTTTGTAGTGTCTTGTTACCTCAGTATTGCCTTACCCGCGTATGAAGTTGTACGTGCCCATTAGATAATAAAACGTGTGAACATTAATAACTGTTGTCATTGATGTGTACCCAAGGTCCCCTACATGTTTGAACCAATTCAATTAGGCTTTGGCATTAAAGGTGGCTGTGAAGCCGCCGTGCATTCACTCCGTACTTACCTTCACGATGACCAGTGTGAAGTGTTCCTAAAAAAATATGTTAAAAATGCTTTTAAAACTTTGGACAGAGACGCTTTGTTGGCAGAAGTAAAATCTATAGTTCCCGAAATTTATAACTCCTTCACTGCTACGCGGACCCAACGAAGTTAATATATATATATCATATATTTATTCAGACAACAAAGATCCATTATATGTTAGTTACCTTAATTACTATTACTTAAAAACTATGTTAGTAAACATACACAGCAACGGACATTGTATTTTTAATTAAGTGTTGCATTATTGAGCACTCACTCCTTAAGGCTACAGTCCTTAAGAGGCTGTTGGAGCTGCCGCGTATTCTGCTTAAAAGCGATGACATATTTTTCCGCAGAACGGCACCAAAACTATCCACTCGCGCTTCAGCAAACATGCTGGACGCGCTGCAGAAACGTGGCAGACCCAACAGCGCCCTAAGGCTTGATTTCCTCCTACGCTGACGTCGGTCGCTGACATCGGTCGCGCGTACGAATATCCACAATATCAATGGGCCTCCTGCAACGCCGGCGCCCGCGGCAGATTTATTGCTACGCGCCGCGGTCTCGCTCGTCAGCGCCGCGTACGTCGGTGCGCTGACGCGTTATAGATCGCTATTGCGCGCTCAGTGCGAAGCTGGCCGCTACGCTGTACGCACGCGTACCTGGCACAGGCGATCACACAATTGTATTTTACGGGCAACTATGGCTGACACGACGCTTGACACAGAGAGAGTGATAAGTGAGGTGCGCCAGCGCCCTGAACTGTGGGATTTAACTCATAACTTGTATAAAGATCGGGATGCAAGACAAAAGGCATGGACGCAAATTTGCGAGACGTTGTACCCAGACTTTTTAAGTTTCGAGGATCGGAAGAAAAAGGACATCGGTGAGTAAAACATATTTTTTTTTTAGTATTTAATTATTATTAAACTTAAACACATCGATAACTGTGGTCCGTAATTGTAGGTAGGTGCATTTATATTTATTTTTAATGAATAGATTGGTTTTGCCAGGGTACAGACCCTTCTGGTGAAACAAAGTAGTTTGCTAATGCGTCTCTTATACTATCGCCGGAACGAGTAAGATTCGGTACATTGCGGTTGGGTGAATTTTGCATACCCGAAATCGTCATAGTGTCATTAACATTATATCCGTCACGTACTCTTACAAAGTTATGTAACACACAACATGCTTTAACTATTTTGATGCTGTTAGCCAATGAAGTCCTCAGAGGCTTTTGAAATATTCCAAATTTATTTGACATTATACCGAAAGTACACTCGATGTAGCGTCTCGCCCTGATAAGACGGTAGTTAAAAATTTTTTTTTTGTGAGTCATGTTGCTTCGAGCATATGGTTTTAGGACGTGACGTGATATTCCAAAAGCTGCATCACCGACAATCATGTAAGGAAATGTCCCATGGATCCCAGGTAATTGTCTTGGTTCCGGTAAATTTATACCGCCATTTTGAAACTTCGTGAACAAGTTACTGTCCTTGAAAATCGTCGAGTCAGAATCTGTTCCACAAGAACCCACATTAATGTATGTAAAGCGGTAATTGGCGTCACAAAGAGCCAAGAGAACGAGAGAAAAATAGTTTTTATAGTTACTATATAAACTTCCACTATGTGCAGGACATATAATACGGACGTGTTTGCCATCTATCGCTCCGATGCAGTTGGGGAAATTGGCATTTGCTTCAAAACCTTTCGCGATTGTCAACCAATCTTCACGTGACGATGGAAATTTCAAAGTTTCGTCATGTAAAACTTCCCAAATTTTTGTACACACTTCTGGAACGATTTTGCTGATAGTTGATTCCCCAAGCCGATAATGATAATGTAGATCTACGTAAGAACTCCCTGATGCCAGAAACCTGAAAAAAAAAAAATTATTACCTAACAAGTATTACATTACATAATTTTCTTATTGTTTCAGAAAAAATAGTAGGGCAGCGTTGGAAGACTGCGAGAGATGCGTATATGCGCTGTAAAATACACTAAAAAATACTGCCTCGGGTTCAGGAGGTGGTAAGAAAAAGGTGTACGTATACTACGACGAAATGAAATTTTTGGATAAAAAGCATGACGTAGAAGTGGAAGATTCAATAAGTACTGCTATCGCTGCTGCAACTTCAGACAATGATTTGGATACAATTATGTCAAATAAGGACATGTCGAAACAAGTTAATTCTTCACTGGTAGAGTCTCGTGATTCCTCACAAAGTTCTACTGACGCTAATATATATATAAAACCGAAGAATGTACGAAAGAGGAAACACGCGGAACATGATGATTTCGATAAAGAAATGATGGCTATGTTTAAAGATAATGCTAAGTTATTCAAAAATGATGACCTAACTTTTTTTATGTCACTGTTACCGCTGATGGAAAAATTTTCAATGCAGCAAAAATTGATTTTCCGGTCCGAGGTTTTAAAAAAAGCCATGGAAATTGGAAGCATTGTAAACCCATACGAAAGTAATAGACCTAATTCTTCTCAGTCATGTTATTCGGGAAGTTCGAACTCAAACTATACCTCGGGATATAATACTTATCAAGAAATTCCAAACTCCGATTCACAAGACTCGGTGAATCTATACGTACCCACTGCACTGAGCTCCGCAACCCAAATTTTAAGTCAAGGGTACCAAACTATTCGCGACCCAACCCAAACCAACGAAGACTACTAACTTTGTTCTAAAATTATCTACTAAATGTTTTTAATTAATAAAAAACGAATAAATAATGTTTTGTTTTTTTTTTAAACCACTTAAATATATGGGATATCCTACATCCGATATAGGACCAGATAATGTGAAAACGCACCAAGGAAGCAGCGAAAAGTTATGTAAAACATACCTTAAGTTAAAACTTACCTTAATGTAACAGCAAGGCGTTCCTTTGGAGAAATAACTTCACGAAACATAGAAATATGTTTCAGATGGTTTTCTAACTTTGATAACAATTCATCAAAAGTTTTAACCGACATTCTAAAATAATTAAAGAATTTATCTTCATCCCCACGCAGTGTTTCAAATAATGTGGAAAATTCACCAGCCACCGCTCTCTCAGCAACAAGTGGGTGAATGTGATATCTTTTTCGCCACTTTCTTCGTCTGCGTAAGTAAGCTGCAGAAGCTAAACAATTTATGAACGGATTCATTGTCGAAACAAAATCACCATTCAACGCGCACTTTAGCACACGACTGCTCCGCACAGCGATCGGTGTCGCAGTGCGGCAATTTTTTAATGTCATACGCGGCGGATGGTACGCGCGACCGATGTCAGCGACCGACGTCAGCGTAGGAGGAAATCAAGCCTAAAGGCATTGTTGTATTGGACTCGCAGAGAGCTGAGCGATCGCTCGCCCACAGGCCCCCCGAGTACACTGATGTGCAGTAAGCTCGAAACAACGTTATTTTCACTGCAGCTGTACACCGAGCCGACCTGCGGGCGAGCATGTTCGCACGGACCGCCAACGCTCTGCGTTCCCGCTCAACATCTACATCATCTTTTAAGTTGTCAGTTAACCAGTGGCCTAGATATTTAAACTGAGTCACTCTTTCCAATGGCACTCCATTTAACTGAACAGGGAGCGACACATCCGGGGCCCTCGTATAAGGAGGCCTTAAAGACCATGTACACCGTCTTTTTCACATTGTACACCAGGCCATGAGAAATGGCGTATCTTTCACATATGCTAACCAATTCATTGAGTGCACCAAACGACGGGGCCAGCAGAGCCATGTCATCGGCGTAGCTGATATTATTTACACTTACGCCATCTATATAACAACCAGCATGAGCACCGCTTAGCTCCTCGATGAGTGCATTCATATAAAAATTAAATAGCCTAGGTGATGACAGCCCTCCTTGTCTAACCCCACACTCGAGTACCTACATATGGAGAAGACAGCGTATTTGCCCATTATACAACATTGACCTGATTGCCATACCAATGTTGCAAAATGGCCAAAAGGTCTGACGGTAATCTGGCCGACCTTAACTTAGCCCACAAGACATTGTATGAGACCAAGTCGAACGCTTTGGATAGGTCCAAGAAGCAGCCGAATACAGACGTTTTCCTCTCGGTATAATACTTGACAGCATGCTTCAACACCCCGATAGCACTTTCAGTGGAAAGCCCAGGTCGGAAACCAAACTGGGCGTCGTGCAACGTTAAATACTTGTCTAGATGTGAGTTGAGCACGCTATCAAGCACTTTAGCCACTATATTTGCAAAAGAAATAGGCCTGTAATTCGACTTGTCAGATATGTAGGTACGACTAAAGTACGCATAAGCGCCGGCGGCAGGTAGGAATGACCGAGGCAAAGTTATACATTTTTCATGTACCTACCGATCAAACGAGTTGTCGTCCGAAGTCGGCTGCCATCAAGGCGATCCCCTGGGGCCAGCTATTTTCAGTTTGGCTATAAACCCAATTATTCAAAATTTGTCTTCAAAATTCAATGTATGGTATCTGGATGACGGGACCCTAGGAGGTGATGTGGACTCCGTACTTTCAGATCTTACAGTTATTATAAACAAATTGAAATCAATTGGACTAGAACTATATTTCAACAAATGCGAACTTTTTATCCCAAATCCTTGCGTAAATATCGACGAATTAAAACAAATATTTTATGAATTAGCACCTAACATTAAAATAGTCGACCAAAGCAAACTGTACCTGAGCATTATACAATTTTGTCTTTTTGTTCCTAAATTAACATATGTGCTACGCTGCTGCCCTCTTTGGAAACATCAAAATCTCTTGTCAGAATTAGATTGTCTTATCAAAAACAATTTGGAGTCTGTTTTAAATATTCAGCTAAGCGAGCAGTCCTGGACCCAAGCATCCCTTCCCATCCGGTACGGTGGCATAGGGATCCGCAAAATTTCGAGTGCTGCTTTACCAACCTTTTGTCGTCAGCCCACAGCTTGTTCAGTCTCGTAGAAAAAATCCTACGCTCAAACTGTGAGACTTCGGGCTTGGCTGACGCCAAAAATGCTTGGTCGATAGCTTGCCCTGGTCAAATTTTTCCCGATCACCCGAAATCTCAAAGGAACTGGGATGACATTGCTTCTAAATTAACCCTTTCCTCCCATGTCAGCCAATCCAGCACGGAAGGGCAAGCCAGGCTGCTAGCCGTAAGCACCAAGGAAGCTGGGTACTGGCTCCGAGCGCACCCGTCCCCAAATACTGGTACTTTTTTAGATCCTAAAACTCTCCACAGTTAGTCTTCGCCTCGGGGTCCGAGTTCCCGGTCTGCGCCCCACATTGTTGCCCCTGTGGAATCGACGTTGGTTGACCGTTTTGGACACCACGGACTTTCCTGCCGACTAAGTGCGGGGCGCTTCTCAAGGCATACTGCCCTCAATGACATAATCCGACGGTCTCTTGCGTCAGTTGGTGTACTGGGTATTTTAGAGCATATCCAGAACTGACGGCAAGAGACCTGATGGTATGTCTCTGGTTCCGTGGAGTACGGGTGCTGGTGTGGGATGCAACCTGCGTAGACACGCTAGCCCCGCCTCATCTCCACCGAACCTCTGCGAGGGGAGCGGCAGCAGCAGAAGCGACCGAAAAATCCATCCTGCAATGGATCTCGTAGTCCTCAACCAGGGATCCATCGTGGACATATTCCTAGCGTCTCCAGCTATTGCTGCTCGAATTCATAATAGGAAAGTCCTAGAAGGAGTGGAGACCCTTTCTGACCATAAACATACATAAACATGTCGATATCTAAAGAGAGCCTTCAACCGCCCCTCTCGGAGGTAGACAGGGCTGTTTCATACGGTGGAGCCTAGCAAAACTGGACATGGCTGAGGATGCAGCATTGGTGGAGGCCTGGAATACGATCCCAGGGGCTGAGTTAGGAACAGAGAGAACAAAGCGGATCCCACTAGTAACGCGGCTAGACGCAATTATACCCGGTGTAGGCGCAGAAGACACACGGCGGACGAGGAAATGCAGCTTCGTAGTATCCTATCAGAAGCCAAAAAGGCCCTTTCTGTGGCAATTGCCAAAAGGAAGGATGAAGCCGGCGAGGAATTCCTGGCTTCCCTGGATAGGGACCCCTGGGGGAGATCGTACAAGCTTACAAAAAAAATTAAGGTGAGTGGTCGGTCCAGAACTGGAGGCGATGGGTGCGGTGATGTTCCAAGTCGACGCCGGACCAACCCGTTGCTCGCACTGAGTACCGGGGGCCTTGCCTTAATCTACCGGGCCGCGAGGAAGAAAACTAAAAAAAAAACTCCTAATCATAAGCGTGGTGCTCCGTGAGAAGATGCGTGGTTGAGGTGGAGTCAGTCGTTAGTGCATCAACCTGCAGTACCGCCCGACCCTGCAGCGTAATACAGCGGGGCACTTTGGTTATTTGCGTTCTCTGACCATTAGGCAGCTAACGTCACCCTACCCGTGGGAATCTTATGGGTAACTTAAAAAAAAAAACAAAAAAAGACATTTTTCAGGGCCAACCCAAAAGCCAAAGGCCTTATAAACATAGCACCTGCTCATGCAAACCCATGAGAAGAGTGGGCAAAGCAATTCCGAACGGCCTAACGCGCGTGTGTGATGGCTCTATGCCCAAAAGAAAGCGGTTGCCAGCGTGAAAGCAAGTCTACTGATGGTCTGAGGAGATAGCTTCCCACCAGTAAGGCGGCTAGATGCAATTATACCAGGTTTAGGCGCAGAAGACACAGGGCAGACGAGGAGGCGAGAGGCGGCCACTAAATGATCTTGCAGTGGCGGTGAATCTGACTGGCAAAGTAAATAGATATTTCGATACTCGATTCGGACAGCAAACTGAGAGGTCGCGCGCGTAGTATAGTAGTACTGACGCTGATCGCGGAGCTATTTTATTTAAATCCTAGCCATAAATTATATTAAAATCACTAGCCAGTGAGGGCTCAGTCTACCTATCGTAGTCAGTGTTGTGTTAAACCCTTGTTACGGGTAAGTTTTGAACGAATATTATTCTATTTTTCAAAATAATGGTTAGACCAGTGGTGGGCAAACTACGGCCCGCGGGCCAGCTCCGGCCCGCCGCGGATACATCGAAATGATTTGTATATGGCCCGCGATGATTCTTTTTGATGATTCACCCATTATAAAGTTAAATATTTGAATCAGTTATCACAATACGCGTGTACAAACCATCAAGTATACGTCTATGATTTAAATCATCACAATGACTATCAGCGCAAGATATAAGTTCTTCATTTAAACCTAAACAACGTAATCTTTTATTGCACTTGTAAGTATATCTAGATACCTGTATGTCCGACCGCTCTCCCCATACTATTCCCTTTTCAGGCATTATCACGCTTGGTAGTTTCTATAAACAACTCTTTTCTTGGTAAATGTTGTCAACAGTACTTTCAAATGCCCTTTTGATTCCGGCGATGACAATACTTATGGGAAAATTATTATATTAGTTTTTTTAGGATTCCTCATTCCTTACTGGTGAAGACGGCTTAGCAAATTTGATAAGGGATGACATTGATGACTCTGTAGACAGAGAAATAATAAATTTGGACAATTTTGCACCACCTGCTGAATCTAAAATTAGTCCACTAAATAAAGACTTCGGGCCAAGTGCACCACAAGAAGGTGCAACTGACAGGGTTGCAGAACAAAATGGTGGATATGTAAGTTTCAATTTCATTTCATCCTTTTTGTACTTTTCCATTCCATTGACGCTTGTGCCCTGGTTTCTAGGACGACCCCTGACGTGTGATGCCACCTGTGTGGATACGCTGGCTCCGTCCCACGTCCAGCGTTCTGCCAGGAAGCCAGGGTCGGCTGCTGAAGAAGCCCAAATAGTTAAGTGCCGCAAATATGCGTTTTTAAAGGCCAATTACATTTTTGTGGCTCTAGCCGTAGAAACCTTTGGCCCGTGGTCGTCAGACACTAAAACAATTGTGAAAGAAATTTCAAAAAAACTTGTTGGTGTGTCTGGCGACTTACGAGCCGGCTCGTTCTTTGCCCAAAGGCTCAGCCTGGCCATACAAAAGGGCAATGCGGCCAGTGTTCTTGGTACAATGCCAAGAACAACATTAGGGCTTGTGGACGAGTAGGTAGGGAGTTAGTATTAGTTTTTTGTATAAAATTTGTATCTTTTTATAACTGTTATTTTGAAAATAAACCACACGCTTATATATTGACATTAAAGATTAACAAACCTCTCCTTGACAATGTATTCTGTAGACATGTTATGTATGTTTCTGTTCAACTTCTAAGTCTATTTACATATGATTTTAAGTCACTCAAACCCATATTAGTTAATATATGCTTTGTCTTTTTTGGCGCATGACACGGAACAGTGGACTGTGTTGGAGGAGGCCTTCACGCAAAGAGGGGTTCATTTCTAAGATGAAAATAGACAAATATTTAATAAACTTATTGTACAAACACACATAGTAAATGAATAAACGGCTTATTTATTTATTATGCTTTGTCTTTATCCGGCACTTTGACATTTATAATTGTGAGAAAAAGACATAGCATATGCAATTATGCATGCTGGACAGACAATTAGGGCTTTCGAGGGAAACTATCTTAAATCCTTAGGTTTTACTTGTGCTCAAGCTCATTTTACTAACTATAGGAAACATTCCTTTATGTTTCAATAAAACAAAAGTGCATTCTAATATACATTTTTTTTTTAATTTGTATGGTATTTTTTTTTTATTTAGGTACCTACTAAATATTCAATTTTATGGATTTTTTGTCTGTCAGACAAATGTGTAACGTGTAAGGTCTCTTAGAATTTTTTTATTTTTGTAAACCTATGCTATTCAATATTGCAGGTTTTGAAGACATTAAGTACAGAGATCTATTGACGGGAAGGCTTTACTCAGCCTAAGACAATCTGGAAAATTAGATGAATCCCAGCGTAACATGCTAGTGAAATTACTAGTGTTGCCGGTTTTCGAAGATAACCCTAAGCAACAAAGAGCTATTGCGATGGTCTTTGGAAATACAAGATATATTTAATAAAGAATCAGCAGCTTTATATCATGCTCCATGTGTCTGCGTCAGTACGACGTACAGTATACAATAAACGACGACAACTCCGTAGTCGTGGGATCATTGAAAGAGCCCACTCCCGCTCATCCACGCAGACTTCATCTACATCGAGTTCTGAGGCGGCTCTTTTTATAAGGTTGCCAGCAGCATCTGCAAGTATGTAGTATCCCCAATCCCTTAATTATCTCATAATAAAATTATGTTGGTTATTGGTTAGGATTTTTTTATAGCATTCAGTAGGAAGACAAGCTTGTGACTTCTCATCAAATGAGCTCGGCATCATTTCATGAGAAGTGGAAAATGAAGCCTATGGATATAAGGCAGCAAAACAGATGGACTTTGCTACATTTTTCAATCGTTATCTTTTACTGCATTTGATAGCAGATTAAGGGTTAAACATTAAGGTAGCTTCGACGGCCGCCAAAAATGTATTTGTGTGTTTCTATATGAATAAATATTAGATTAATTGCGAACTAGATTCAAAATACTTTCTGACCTTCAATTGCTCACAAATTGTCGACTTTTGCTGACCAAATATATATTTACGCTTACCAAAAAAGGAATATTCTGCAGATCGATTAAATGACACCCTATTTCAAAATTTGCTTTCATTGTTTCAGTCGGAAATACTAGAGGTGAAGAAAATTGGCGAAAGGCGGCAACGGAGCGCAATAAGATATGCCCTAACTAAATGATCTTGCGGTGGCGGTGAATCTGACTGGCAAAGTAAATAGATATTTCAATTCAATACTATAAATTATTGTTTTTTGTTTGAACTTTCATATTCAAATATATGTTTTTGTTGTTTCAGGAGAGTCAGAAGGACATATTAGCTCGAACCATCCTACCCATCAATGCAACAAGTCGACTTGACGATGATAATGCTGAGAACCGCTCGGACACGGCTGGCCTCCGCTTCAGGAATAGCGATTGTGGTATTGATGCTCATTGCAAACATGTGTCGGTCCTGTTATGAGCGATGGAAGACATCTACATAACACAAACTATAATTGTCCATCAAGTGTCAACGCAGAGGCTCATGACCCTTAAAAGATCTCATAGAGCGTTTTATAGGTCACTAATACAGGCTCAAAATTTGCTAACTAGCAAATCAAAAAAACGAGCCAGGAATTGCAATCCCCACGAGGAAGAAGATGTAATGGAGAATTATGAAAAGTATGCACAGAACTTGGCTATAAACTTGCCCAACAATGCCCATTCTTCAAACAATTAAACCGGCAAACCCTTATGCAACCGAATGGGATCATAACCATTTCACTTCCCAAAATGATAAGGAGATTCTATTGGAGAGGTCGCAATTGAAAAATATTACGCATGAAGAAATTGTAAAGGTAGAACAGGCTACAAAGGTGCAAGACAAGTCTCAAGAATGGCACACTCTTCGATCTTGCAGGCTGACTGCCAGTATGTCTCATTTAGCTTGTCACGCTACAACTGGAAAATAACAGCTGATCCAACGGATTATGAACCCCAGAGCTCTCTTCCCCACTCATGGGAAGATTCATGAGAGTACTGCAATAAATAAATACACAGATTTTTTTGGACTTCGAGTAAAAAAAAGTGGACTTCACATTTCAGAACAGTTTCCATTCCTAGCAGCATCACCAGATAGTCTTCTAGGTGAAGACACTGTCATTGAAGTGAAATGTCCATATGCTGCCAGGTACATGAATGTTACTGCTGTGACCGTGCCATATCTGGAGCAAATAAATGGGGTTCTTTGTTTGAAAAAAAAAAAACACTAATATTTTTACCAAATTCAGGGTCAATTATTTAGCTCTAACAGGAAATACTGCAATCTCTCTTTGGAAATAAGTAATCTTTTTGGAGCGTGATCATTGCTTTATTGATGAAATCTTTAAATCATCTCCAAACTAGTGGCATTCTATGAAACTCATTTAAAACCCGAAATAATAAATAAATATTATTATAGGAATTATGATTTAATAAATAAAAGATAAAACAGTTGTTGTATTTTTATTTACCTGAAATTATTTCATAACACTCTCTATTTTACCAGCGATAGGAATATAATTGTGGCACCTTTTACCCATGGTACCACAGCTTTTATACCACAGGGAGACTACGGATAATTTATTTCCCCGTACCAAAACGGGACTACGGGTAATTGAAAAGAACTGCCTTTTACCCTTTCGACGCATAACGCCAAAAACACAAAATGACATTTTGTCATTTCGTGTGCTGAAAAAACACACGCATAACGCCAAATACGCCTAATACCATAGAAGATCAGAAGGCATCCTTGGTAAATAAAGTACCGCAGCTGCGGAAGTTTAAACTGGACTTGGGAGAAATTTTGATTGAGTCATATGCTAACATAGACAGTGAAGTTCCAGAGCAACACGACCAAGAACATGAGCCCAATAAAAAACGTAAAAGAGGCAGAGCGGCGTTAGTACCTGTACCAAGCAAAGTATTTCGGCGTGCTGGAGCTATACATTTGCCGTATATAGCGGAAAAAGTGGGTCGTCGCCGTCATTGTCACTACAATCAAACCCTATTTAAGTGTAGGGCGTGTAATGTCAGCTTATGCGTCACAAAAATAAGGAATTGCTTCATACTCGTAGATTTTCATGATGATGAATAAGTTCCTCATGACAATTAATTCATGACTTTCTCACTGTAGATAATTCTAGTAATTATTTTGATTTAGGAATTTTATGATTGCTACATTTTTTAATTTTCGATGAAATTTTTTTTAAGTCCAGCCATACCGAGGTTACCTAAGCGGTGAACGTAATTCATGTTATGACTCGTTTCATGTGAAGTTTGCGCCCTAAGTAACTAAAATTTTCCAAAATCGTACCTTCAATTGTTATCGTTAAGTTTTTAATTGTTTTGGTTGTTTTGTTTTGTAGTTATTAATTGTTTTTTGTTATTGTTGTTGAGTGTGAGTGTGTGTGTGTGTGTGTGTGTGGGTGTGTGGGCACGTGTGTACGTTTGTGTGTGGATGTGTTTGAGTGTGCGAGGGTGTGCGAAGATTGTTAGAAAAATGCCGGTAGTAGTGCCTATCAATGACTTGGCTGGAGCCAATCTCGCAATAGATTTGGACTCCTACGTGGTCCTGGACAGGACCCTCGACTTTATCAACCCCAGGATTCGGACCCAGGTTTTCGCGAGTGACTTTCTATCATTTGATTGTCGCAACGTTAAACTGCTTAACGCCTTGCGCGATAGGCATTTTGACATTGCGGCTTCTGACAAAGATAGGCTCGAGTTCCGGGTCCTGGAGACGGATTCCGAGGTCGTGAGGGTCCTGTTGAGGACCACGAAGGAGTCAGGGTCGGAAATACGATGGCAGAAGGCTTTCTACCAATCGTTGGTAGTGCCTGCGGTAACAGACCTCCCTGCGAGGTCTGTTACCCGCAAGAATTGCGGCAATATTGTTAGCGGGACTAAAAAGATGTCAAAGTTCAATTTAATGATGTTCAATTTAAAATTATCCCAATCGCTCAGCGCGATTGGGATAAATAGGTTCTAAAAGACCTCAGGTTGTAAAAGACCTTAACAAAGTCCACAGGACAAAGCCGATGTCGACGGCTATCCAGAGTCGGCTGAATTTGGCCCAGTATCGGTTGAAGGTCGTAGCCAAAGCTACGCAGACCGAGGGCCAAATTAAAACAGCCGACCTGGAAGTAGAGGAGCCGGACCACTTGATACAGATGTACAAGGAGTCTGTAGTCCCGGCTCCTCCGCTGCTCAAAAGCGCCCCAGACACGCAAAACCATTCGCGATCCCGCCGCCTCCTCCCGTCACCGACCGTCCGCCACCGCCGTCTGCTGCCGCTATACCGCCGCCCCCTCCCGTTGCCACCGCCATTGTACCAAGGCCAACCCCGCGGCCCACACAGGCGGATTTTCTGAAATTTCTGGCCAAAACTCCAATGTGTCAAGTCAACTATAAAGGTCAAGTGACTTTTTTTTTCGAATCTGTATGCTTCTTAGCATTTAATGACAATCCTTATTACAACTAAAACGAACGTTTTGATTACTACCCACGTTAACAAAGTATCGACTTCTGATCAAAGGCTAATTACTTGCTAAAGATAAGTTTATTTATATAAGATATTCTCGTGTTTTTAAAGTGTTTAATGTAATTTATGTTATGGATTGTGAAGCTGGGGGTATGTAACCATGTATTTAATATAAATGTATACAATTTTTAGTTATTCTGCACCCAAGAAAAAAAAAGTTTATTTACAATCGAAATTTTACTTGCTGGATGCTAATATCATGCTACAAAATTACAAATTCAATAGAATCTAGCTATTGCGTGAATATCATAGTAAAGACCAACATATTAGCTAAGGTTTTTTGATAGTTTAGGCTGCTAATACATGCTACTCTGTTTTTTATTAGACAATTATCAAGTAGAAGTAGTAATCACGAAAAAAGTTAGTTTTTATTTTTTCTTTGTTTTTAGGTTCATCTTCTCAGAATATAATCATAAGTCGACAACAATTGCTTGAATATTATAGAACGTGTAAATCGAATGATAATAATGAAAAATTTAACAATCTTGTTGATAGAGTATCAAGTTTCTTAGGTGTTGGGGATGATCTAACAGATGGCTCAAAACAATTGTTATCTAAGTTCATATTCGAATACAAACAGAAGTGGGCCTCTGCTAGAAGAAACAGTGCCTATTTCAATAGAAAAGAAAGCAATTGGCTTAGTAAAGGTATTTGTTTTGTTGTCAAGAAACATGTTTTAAAGCAAGTTAGCGGAAGACCTTCTAAAGATTTCTGTGAAAGCAGTGATCGATCTAAACGCAGAAAAACCGAACACTTACGTAAGGATAATACTAGTAGTGAACTTTTGTTTGCTGCTAAAATGAACTTCAAAAGAGATGGTGATCTGAAATCTGCTAAACAATGTGAAACTATAATTACAAAACAAGAAGCCACTACTGGACCACCTTACATTCCCTTCACACCAGATGAGGCTTTAGCACTTGTGGTTGGAGCAAAACTTACCAAGTTCCAATACAATTTAATTAGGAAAAGTGCAAGTGATCATTACTGCAATATCTATCCTCCTTACGAAAATGTTACTTCTGCAAAAAAGAGATGTTATCCCAAAAATATACTGATCAGTGAATCTTCTGTAGCAATGGCTATGCAAGACTTATTAGATCATACAGCATTGAGACTTGTTCATTCACTGCACGAAGTTATTTCTTCGCTCTCTAAAGACCAACTTGATACATTGACTTTAATTACGAAATGGGGTTGTGATGGTACATCTGGACAAGCTGAATATAAACAACTATTTGAGGATGAGACGGTTTCAGATTCAAGTATATATTTGATAACCATTGCTCCAATACAATTAGAAGTAGATAACATAGTTAGAAGTAGGGGGTCGCCAGCAAGCAGTCCGTGTTGATCAATCCTTGTCTGACTGGTGCGATCTAGCTACTGGCGTACCTCAGGGTGGTATACTATCCCCACTCTTATTCTCAACCTTTATCAATTTCATAACTCCTGAACTTCGCTGTTCGTACCATTTGTATGCCGACGATTTGCAACTTTATGACCAATCTACAGTTGCCGACTTTCCGTCTACTATTGATAGGTTAAACTTGGACCTTTTACATATACAGCAGTGGTCTCAGAAATTTGGTCTTTTTGTCAATCCGACTAAGTGCCAGGCAATTGTCTGTGGCAGTAGTAGACAGTTGTCCAAACTAAATTTGAGCCTAGTTACTCCAGTAAGTTTTAATGGCATACCGATACCTTTTAGCCAAAGTGTCAAGGATCTTGGTGTTCTCATAGACAGCACTTTGAGTTGGAGAGCACAGGTTACTGAGGTTAGTCGAAAGGTCGTGGGTTCCCTTCATTTTCTTAATAAGATGAAGCACTTTTTACCCGTTAAGACGAAAGTGTTACTAGTTAATTCATTGATTTTACCCATAATCGATTACGGTGATGTGTGTTATCCGGACTTAAACGGAGAACTTCTAGATAAGTTAGATCGCCTCCTTAATAACTGCATACGTTTTATCTTCTGTCTCCGAAAGTATGATCATGTGTCATCTTTCCGCTCTCAGCTTGGCTGGCTTCCCATCCGTCTACGACGCAATATTCGCTTGCTTTGCACTCTCTTCTCTGTTCTCTATGATCCACACTCTCCTGAATACCTCAAGTCCCTCTTTCAGTACTATGGCGTGTCTCGTGACCGTCAACTACGCTCTTCCGGTAATTTGTCCCTATCTATCCCTGTTCACCACACTGGTTTTATGTCAAATTCCTTCTCTGTCCAGGTAGCCCGGCTCTGGAATAGTCTTCCTCGTCACATCAAAAATTCCCCCAGCAAGCTTACGTTCAAAAAGTCTGTTCGTGCTTTTTTCGCTAGCAGAATAAACACTTAGTGTGTGAGTTTCATACGTTTCGTCTATATGAATATGTATGTATTTAATTGTATTTATGTAAATTGTAATATTTATATATATATATAGGTATATAAATATGTGTCTTATTTGTATTTTATATTTAGAATAGAGTAATTCAGAATATATATATTTAAATCTAAATATAGCACCGCCCACAACCTCTCTGCTTCGCCTAAAGGTTAACTGGTAGAGAATGCCCTATGGCATTAAGTTCGCCTTTTGTACTTTTAAGTTTTCTTTTTTGTGCAATAAAGATTAAATAAATAAATAAACATAAGCGGAAGTGGTAAAACAATTATATGGAGAAATCCAACTGCATCTTCACCGAGAAGTTGCAGACCCTTAATGCTCCTTTATGCCAAAGAGTCGACCGATTTGATTAAAAAATGCGTCCAAGACATTGAATCTCAAATAAACTCCTTAATACCTACTAAAATAGAGCTCAATGGTACTGAAATACAGTTTCTGAAGCATAATTTAATTCTGTGTATGATCGATGGAAAAACCGTTAATGCTATAACTGACACTAAATCAAACCAAAGATGTTACTTGTGTCATTTGACATCAAAGGACTTTAATAGTATACGTCTTAGTATATCAAGGAATATTGTCAACGAAAATTTTTTAAATTATGGGATATCCCCACTACATGCTTGGATTCGCCTTTTTGAATGTTTACTTCATGTAAGCTATAGACTAACTATATGTAGGTGGCAAATTCGAAGTGCGGAAAATAAGAGTAAAGTAGACATTAGAAAAAAATACATCCAAGAAGAATTTAGAAAAAAAATGGGCCTCATAGTGGACAAACCCAAACCCGGATTTGGTAGTAGCAATGACGGGAATACAGCAAGAAAATGTTTTCATTGTTTCGAAGATTCAGCTGAAATTACTGGCATAAACAAAAATTTAATATATCGCTTTCTTATTATCCTTTTGGCTCTCACAAGTACGTTTCCTGTGAACCCAAATAAATTTAAAATTTATTGTTACAAGACAGCTGTTGTCTTTATCAAACATTATCCATGGTACCCCCTACCAACAACTGCACACAAAATCTTATTTCATGGCCATGAAATAATAAAAAATTGTATAGTGCCTTTGGGGTTACTCTCAGAAGAAGCTCAAGAATCCAGAAATAAGGACATAAAAATGTACAGAGAAAGTTATTCGAGAAAATTTAGTCGCACCCAAAATATAGAAGATGTGTTCAATAACCTTCTAGTATCATCTGATCCTTATATAACAGATATTTCGCGTAAAAATTACAAGCATGATTCGAAAATAAATGATTATCCAAAAGAATTAAAGTATTTATTGGACATGTAAAAAAAATAAATAATAAAACATAGAAAATAAATAAAGAAACACTAAATTGAACTTAAATAAAGCTGTTATTTAATTTAATTGTGTTTTTATTTGATTATTTCAGCGTATCTAACTTTTTTTTCAGTCCATTAGTTTTGGCCAGAAATTTCAGAAAATCCGCCCGCCATCCGCTGCCGCCAGAGCACAGCCACCGCCGCCCCCCGTAGGTATGGTACGTAGGTTGCCCTGAAAGTTTCGGGAATCGAAAAAAATACGCATTTTAATGAAATAAAAGTACTTTTATTGTTTTTCAAAGTATTCTCCTTTGTGTTTAATACACTTTTTCATTCTCTGAAACCAGTTTTTAAAACAGTTATTGAAGTCTGAAGTGGGGGTTGAGAAAATGGCCATTTTATAAGCGTCGACTGCTTCTTCCGCGGTCTGAAAACGCTGACCACGCAACCGATTCTTTATTTTCGGGAAAGTAAAAAAATCGTTGGGACTTAGGTCGGGGCTGTACGGAGGATGGTCCAGTAATTCGACGTTTTCGCCCTTCAGATAGTCGTCTGTTTTCTGAGCGGTGTGAGGGCTGGCATTATCATGGTGTAGTATAATACGGCGGTTAGGGTTAGTTTTTCGCAGTTCAGCAAAAACAATCGGTAAACAAACGCCTATATACCAATCGGCATTGACAGTTCTTCGATCTTCAAGAGCGATAGTCGCCACGTGACCCGATTTGGAGACAAACGTGGCTACCATTTTTTTGATCGTGCTGCGAGAACGAACAACTTTTGTCGGCTTCGGTTCGTCTTCGTAAGCCCAAACTCGAGATTGGTTTTTCGATTCAGGCTCATATGCGTAAATCCATGATTCGTCACCTGACACAATACTAAAAACGGCATTTGAGCTTCCTCCATTAAATCTCTTTAAAGTTTTGCGGCACCAATTGACACGTACCGTTTTCTGGTCGTCAGATAACAAGTGAGGAATCCACCGGGAAAATAACTTCCGCACGCCCAACTCTTGTTGTAAAATAACTTGTACCTGACTCATTCCAATGCCTAAAGTCTCCTGAATCTCCCGATATGTAACATGCCTATCTTCCTTTATCAGTTGGCGAACAACATCGATGTTTTGATCGGTAACGGCCGTTTTCGGTCGACCCTCACGTACGTCATCCGCAAGAGACACACGGCCACGTTGGAATTCCGAATACCACCTGTATATGGTCGTCTTTGAAGGTGCTTCACTACTAAAAGCAATAGTTAATCGGTCTCCACATTGTTGTTGTGTTAATCCACTTTTAAAGTCATAATAAATCATTGCTCTAAAACTTTCGCGGGACAGCTCCATTTTCACCAGCGACTCAACGACTTTAAAAAACAATTGAAAATCGGACATTGTTTTTTTTTTCTAAGTGGCCAGTGTTTTCGAATAATGAGACTATGCTTGTAAGAAAGAGGTATAACACATGTCAAATATACGTACCTAAGTATTAAATTCCCGAAATTTTCAGGGCATCCTACGTACAAGGAACCATTTCCAAATTCTTGGTGGCGCGTCCCTGGCCCCGTCCTGCGCCGCGCCGACCGCCCCGCCTAACGCCACGCCAACCGCCCCTGTCCCAGCACCTGATTACTCGTCCTCCTCGAAACGGTTCACAAAAGAGTAGGACAAGCGGATCCTCGACTTCCTGTCGAACCGATACGCTTTAGCCCGAGCAAAGGGAGTAAAGTTTTGGCAGGAAGTCGACTGGTCGACCGGTGCTGGGGAAACGCACAACTGTAAGCCTGATCAACCGCGCCAAGAAACTGGCCAAACATCCAGTGCCAGTTCTTGTCGAAGTGTTCGGTATGCGAGCTGATTGGGCCAAAGCTTTTGTCGAGCATTTTAAATAATAATATTATTATAATGCTCGACAAAAGCTTGCGGAGGGGAAAATGGTGCGGGTTACAATTATATTTTTAAGTCCAGATTTAATATTTCGATCGAAAATTAAAAATGTGCAGGAAACCTAGAACACTTAATATAATTCGATTAATAACATGTGTTATCAAAAACGTTAAGGTTTTTTTTTTATAAAAATCAGAACAGCGAGACCAACAAGTTGTCCAAGTTCCCAATCGCGCTGAGCGATTGTGACAATTTTAAATTGAACATTGGCAAACACCTGGCGGCGCTGATGGCGCGCCACTCAGAGCTAGAGTTAGCGTATTTTTATGTGTGCGAGCACGGGCTCAAGGCTCAACCGCAGCAGGTAATGGAGCGTCTGACGAGATCATGAGACGCTTCAACCTGAACTCTGCGAGCCTTGAGTTCCTCCAGCTCCACACAGGAGTGACGATCGACCCCGCCCTTCCTACATCCACGGTCCTGGCGGATGTGGCGAACGTCACCAAATTGCTAGGCGGCCGCCTAGCAATTTACAGAAAATTCTACATGGCCCACCATGGATATTTTAGCGGGGTCAAAAATCCAGCAGCATTTCCTGGGTCTCATATTTGCAGGCGTATGAGACCACCAGCCACCTGCTGCCGGATCACAATGACCAAATGTCTATTTTTGGGTATGTTCTCACCAGGGGGTACCCGGATAACGACCAACTGAGCCAGTGTACTCGAGCGTGGCTGGCTCAGTTTGCGTCAGTACGTAAACGGCCAGAAGAGTGCCGGGGATTTACGTGTGGAAATGTGTCAAAATTCGGGGCCGGCACCGAAATCCCCAGCCCTTACTTCGATCTCAATTCGGGTACCCTCAACTCAATAGGCGGGGTAATTAGGGCGATGGCCGAAGCCCAATGCCTGGCAGAAATCGGGGAGTGGAAGGAGGACGTACAGGAGACGGGGGGAAGTACATCGGAGAATTGGAGCGACTTTGCGGCAATACTGGGGGGTTGTTGACCCGGCGGCACGTGAACCAAGTTTCTGCGTGCGATAACTTATTATACTGCTAGGTCGAAGACAACCCACAGCAATACGACGCGGCATTTGTGCGGCCGCTCATGACGGGAGCCGAAATCGACGACCCGACCAAACTTGTGCGGGTCGTTGATTTGCCCGCCGACTTCGAGCTCGAGGCCGCGTCGTTTGACCACCTAAATTTTTCGCCCAATTACGCCCAGTTCCTCCGGTTCCTGTACGTGCAGACGGCCCACAACGAAACATTTAAGGGGGTGGCCCACGTCGAAGTGCTTTTCCGGTTATTAGGTGCGGCACGAGATTACCTCATTCAGGATCGCGCGATTGGCGCACCGTGCGATCCTGAATTTTATTTTAAAAGCTCCTCTAGGCGGCAGGTCGGCGCCAAAACACAAGTGGCGGCGTCCGAGGTGGTGCAAGGGATTTTGGAGCCCCAGCGGCAAATTGTCCGATTGGCGCTGGCGAGCGTTCCGCGCACGAACAGCTGGAGCGGGAGATAAAGGAGTTCGTCAAGAAGGCCGTCGACATCTTTCCGGCGTTCTTCCTGGGAGGCAATTTCCCTCCCCATCGACTTTGTTAAGGTTGTAAAAGACCTTAACAAAGTCCACAGGACAAAGCCGATGTCGACGGCTACCCAGAGTCGGCTGAATTTGGCCCAGTATCGGTTGAAGGTCGTAGCCAAAGCTACGCAGACCGAAGGCCAAATTAAAACAGCCGACCTGGAAGTAGAGGAGCCAGACCACTTGATACAGCTGTACAAGGAGTCTGTAGTCCCGGCTCCTCCGCTGCTCAAAAGCGCCCCAGACACGCAAACCCATTCGCGATACCGCCGCCTCCTCCCGTCACCGACCGTCCGCCACCGCCGTCTGCTGCCCCCTCCCGTTGCCACCGCCATTGTGCCAACCCCGCGGCCCATAGGACCGCCATTCGCTGCCGCAAGTACAAGGAACCATTTCCAAATTCTTGGTGGCGCGTCCCCGGCCCCGTCTAGCGCCGCGCCGACCGCCCCGCCTAACGCCACGCCAACCGCCCCTGTCCCAGCACCTGGTCCCTCGTCCTCCTCGAAACGGTTCACAAAAGAGTAGGACAAGCGGATCCTAGACTTCCTGTCGAACCGATACGTTTTAGCCCGAGCAAAGGGTGTAAAGGTTTAGCAGGAAGTCGACCCGGGAAAACGCACAACTGTAAGCCTGATCAGCCGCGCCAAGAAACTGGCCAAACATCCAGTGCCAGTTCTTGTCGAAGTGTTCGGTATGCGAGCTGATCGGGCCAAAGCTTTTGTCGAGCATTTTAAATAATAATATTATTATAATGCTCGACAAAAACTTGCGGAGGCGAAAATGGCGCGGGTTACAATTATATTTTTAAGTCCAGATTTAATATTCCGATCGAAAATTAAAAATGTGCAGGAAACCTAGAACACTTAATATAATTCGAATAATAACATGTGTTATCAAAAAACGTAAGGTTTTTTTAATAAAAATCAGAAACTAAAAAATGACCGTAAATTTCGCAGTTTCTCACGTACTACGCATAGCACAATTTTTTTGCTTGCAAAATGTGGTTTTATTGCCCTGTGGTGTCTAAACAACATACCAAAAATGCAGCGATACTACTTGATTTGCGAGTTTAGGGTAAAATGATGTACGATTTGACCGTATAGCTCTGTTTCCAACTAAAAATTCTAGAACTTACTATGTTCCTCCAGTTAAAAAAAGAGATTCTATTAGTGGTTAAGTATATTTTGCCAGAGGCAAACTATTTGGTTAGATTCGCAATAAGTACCCTTTAAAAATCAGGTGAATGGAAAAGAAAATTTACCGACAAAGGGAATCTCAACCATCCTAAACCTAAGATTTCCAAGAATTTAGAGGAACGCACGAAGATGACGTTTCATGGTTTATGTTCAATTCCGAACCTTGGGAAGATGTAATAACTCCGTCGACAAGAAAAGTTTGAAACGGTGGCTGCCTTTATAAATAAGTGGCCCATTTTAAATGACACGAGGAGCAGTCTTGGTTAGTATGACAAGTAGGATGGTCCTTAAAATCCAAAGTTTGAAATTTATATCAGGACACCTTTTCATTATATTCTATGAGGTTAAAAACCACTCCGTATATACTTTTTTAATGTTGTTTAGGGGTCGCTAAACAACTTCCATACATCTTTAAGTTCTTACGTAAGTTGTACACTTGTTATGGTTGTACGAACTTGTTTCACGATATGTGTCAAAGAAAACGAAATGTTTCTGCAAGTCTGCCATCTTAGGCTTGATTTCCTCCTACGCTGACGTCGGTCGCTGACATCGGTCGCGCGTACGAATATCCACAATATCAATGGGCCTCCGCACTGCAACGCCGGCGTCCGCGGCACATTTATTGCTACGCGCCGCTGATGGCGCGCGTCGGTCTTGCTCGTCAGCGCCGCGTAAGTCGGTGCGCTGACGCGTTATAGATCGCTATTGCGCGCTCAGTGCGAAGCTGGCCGCTACGCTGTACGCACGCGTACCTGGCACAGGCGATCACACAATTGTATTTTACGGGCAACTATGGCTGACACAGAGAGAGTGATAAGTGAGGTGCGCCAGCGCCCTGAACTGTGGGATTTAACTCATAACTTGTATAAAGATCGGGATGCAAGACAAAAGGCATGGACGCAAATTTGCGAGACGTTGTACCCAGACTTTTTAAGTTTCTAGGATCGGAAGAAAAAGGACATCGGTGAGTAAAACATATTTTTTTTTTAGTATTTAATTATTATTAAACTTAAACACATCTATAACTGTGCTCCGTAATTGTAGGTAGGTGCATTTATATTTATTTTTAATGAATAGATTGGTTTTGCCAGGGTACAGACCCTTCTGGTGAAACAAAGTAGTTTGCTAATGCGTCTCTTATACTATCGCCGGAACGAGTAAGATTCAGTACATTGCGGTTGGGTGAATTTTGCATACCCGAAATCGTCATAGTGTCATTAACATTATATCCGTCACGTACTCTTACAAAGTTATGTAACACACAACATGCTTTAACTATTTTGATGCTGTTAGCCAATGAAGTCCTCAGAGGCTTTTGAAATATTCCAAATTTATTTGACATTATACCGAAAGTACACTCGATGTAGCGTCTCGCCCTGCTAAGACGGTAGTTAAAAATTTTTTTTTTGTGAGTCATGTTGCTTCGAACATATGGTTTTAGGACGTGACGTGATATTCCAAAAGCTGCATCACCGACAATCATGTAAGGAAATGTTGTCCCATGGATCCCAGGTAATTGTCTTGGTTCCGGTAAATTTATACCGCCATTTTGAAACTTCGTGAACAAGTTACTGTCCTTGAAAATCGTCGAGTCAGAATCTGTTCCACAAGAACCCACATTAATGTATGTAAAGCAGTAATTGGCGCCACAAAGAGCCAAGAGAACGATAGAAAAATACTTTTTATAGTTACTATATAAACTTCCACTATGTGCAGGACATATAATACGGACGTGTTTGCCATCTATCGCTCCGATGCAGTTGGGGAAATTGGCATTTCCTTCAAAACCTTTCGCGATTGTCAACCACTCTTCACGTGACGATGGAAATTTCAAAGTTTCGTCATGTAAAACTTCCCAAATTTTTGTACACACTTCTGGAACGATTTTGCTAATAGTTGATTCCCCAAGCCGATAATGATAATGTAGATCTACATAAGAACTCCCTGATGCCAGAAACCTGAAAAAAAAAAAAAATATTACCTAAAAAGTATTACATTACATAATTTTCTTATTGTTTCTGAAAAAATAGTAGGGCAGCGTTGGAAGACTGCGAGAGATGCGTATATGCGCTGTAAAAATACACTAAAAAATACTGCCTCGGGTTCAGGAGGTGGTAAGAAAAAGGTGTACGTATACTACGACGAAATGAAATTTTTGGATAAAAAGCATGACGTAGAAGTGGAAGATTCAATAAGTACTGCTATTGCTGCTGCAACTTCAGACAATGATTTGGATACAATTATGTCAAATAAGGACATGTCGAAACAAGTTAATTCTTCACTGGTAGAGTCTCGTGATTCCTCACAAAGTTCTACTGACGCTAATATATATATAAAACTGAAGAATGTACGAAAGAGGAAACACGCGGAACATGATGATTTCGATAAAGAAATGATGGCTATGTTTAAAGATAATGCTAAGTTATTCAAAAATGATGACCTAACTTTTTTTATGTCACTGTTACCGCTGATGGAAAAATTTTCAATGCAGCAAAAATTTATTTTCCGGTCCGAGGTTTTAAAAAAAGCCATGGAAATTGGAAGCATTGTAAACCCATACGAAAGTAATAGATCTAATTCTTCTCAGTCATGTTATTCGGGAAGTTCGAACTCAAACTATACACCGGGATATAATGCTTATCAAGAAATTCCAAACTCCGATTCACAAGACTCGGTGAATCTATACGTACCCACTGCACTGAGCTCCGCAACCCAAATTTTAAGTCAAGGGTACCAAACTATTCGCGACCCAACCCAAACCAACGAAAACTACTAACTTTGTTCTAAAATTATCTACTAAATGTTTTTAATTAATAAAAAACGAATAAATAATGTTTTGTTTTTTTTTAAACCACTTAAATATATGGGATATCCTACATCCGATATAGGACCAGATAATGTGAAAACGCACCAAGGAAGCAGCGAAAAGTTATGTAAAACATACCTTAAGTTAAAACTTACCTTAATGTAACAGCAAGGCGTTCCTTTGGAGATATAACTTCACGAAACATAGAAATATGTTTCAGATGGTTTTCTAACTTTGATAACAATTCATCAAAAGTTTTAACCGACATTCTAAAATAATTAAAGAATTTATATTCATCCCCACGCAGTGTTTCAAATAATGTGGAAAATTCACCAGCCACCGCTCTCTCAGCAACAAGTGGGTGAATGTGATATCTTTTTCGCCGCTTTCTTCGTCTGCGTAAGTAAGCTGCAGAAGCTAAACAATTTATGAACGGATTCATTGTCGAAACAAAATCACCATTCACCGCGCACTTTAGCTCACGACTGCTCCGCACAGCGATCGGTGTCGCAGTGCGGCAATTTTTTAATGTCATACGCGGCGGATGGTACGCGCGACCGATGTCAGCGACCGACGTCAGCGTAGGAGGAAATCAAGCCTTAGGTAACTTTTTTTAGTTTTAAACTGAGAGAGCGCTAGCCTCGGTGTTCGTACCTAATTAAAGAGGGCCAATCAATATCTCTTAGGCAGTATTACAGCCACAACAATCGTAAACAATGATTAAAGAGATAATATCAACGTGAATGATGCAGAATTGTCACGTTATCACGTGTTTATCCAATGTGCTTTGTTATAAAACCATAGTAAACACGTATTATTACTACAATGGCATTGTAGTGGTTAGATCCTTTCTTTCCAGTACCTCCTCTGCTCCTCTCTAAAGTATTAGTTTAGTAAGTAGAACTACAAGCATGCTGAGAAATGTATTATCAAGAAATACAAGTATCATGTTAGTTTGTGGCGTCATAATAGGTGTTGTTATGGGACAAAAGTTGGTGGTAAGTATTGTTAAACTATATTATATTATGTGAGAACTTTAAAAAATCTGAACTTTCTGTGAAGGACGCTGAGTTAATCAAATCTTATTTTGTAGGACTAAAAAAAATATAGCCAAATAAATTGTAGAGTCATATAAGTCTAGTGAGCAAAAAAGCAAAGAATCATTAGCAATGGCTAACTTCGACTTTAAAACGGCGGTATCGCTATTACCGACCATGGACGGCTTTGAGACCGTCACGAAGCAGCTAATTGATGCTAATTATATTCAACTGTGATAAAAGACGAAGACTCAACATTCTTAGTAAATTTCGTAATAAAAATTCTATTGGTAGGTAAAGATGGTCAGTCTGTCATCTCTAGACGCAACCTTGGTGGCAATTTATCGTGCGTATACTTGTTAATAAATTTCGTAATAAAAACAAGATTAACTGAGAGTGCTAAGTTGAGAATATCCGCTAGGCATACTAAAATAGCGAATTTAGTTGATGAAATGAATTCGCTTTATTTTTCTCATTATGAATCTATAATGCTGTTGGTAAAGATGGCCAATTTGTCATCCCTAGACGCAACCCTGGTGGCAATTTATCGTGCGCGTACTTGTTAATAAATTTCGTAATAAAAACAAGATTAACTGAGAGTGCTAAGTTGAGAATATCCGCTGGGCATACTAAAATAAGCGATTTAGTTGATTAAGTGAATTCGCTTTATTTTTCTCATTATGAATCTATAATTCTATTGGTAAAGATGGCCAATCTGTCATTCCTATACGCAACCCTGGTGGCAATTTATCGTGCGTGTACTTGTTAATAAATTTCGTAATAAAAACAAGATTAACTCAGAGAATTTGGAGCTCTTTAGCGCTTCCCGTCTAATCCTGAATTGGAGCTGCAAGAGGATATGGGCGAAATAGAATAGACTAGCGAGCCCGAATTTAGTTTGTCTTTAGACTCGCAAGTTGAAAATCCTTTCGACTGCATCATCCCGCTGTGCAGTATGTGACTGTAGGAAAGACAGAAAAACTAAAACAGCTTGTTAACCGCTACACAAAACGTGATTTCGTTGATTTCGTAGTGGGGGATAGAATAGCGAATGCTCGTTTGGTCTGAATGCACCTTTAGCTATGTTTTAAAAGGATATGCCTATGCCTATGAGCATACTACTCGAATTTGTAGAGTGTTTAAAAATCGAAGCAACAGCAAATTTATCAAGTTGTGATCCACAAAAATATGGTTATGTTAGAAGCCTTGTATTCAACATTGTTCTTGTTTTTATTTATTTATTTATTTAAACTTTATTGCACAATAAAAAAGTACAAATGCGGACTTAATGCCTTAAGGCATTCTCTACCAGTCAACCATTGGGCAAAAAGAAAGGTTTGTGTGGTGCAGGCTTTTATATTCGAAAAAAAAGAAGAAAATATGTATATACTTACACAAATACTTTTGCATGTTTTGTTTTTGCATGTTTTCTAACCGAGTACTGTTTTGTTGATTTTGGTAACGGAAAAAAGTATTTCTTTTATTTATCTTACTCTAACTTACAAACAAATAAAATATTTTTGGAAAAATGTTTAGTTTATCAATCTAAACAACAATCTAAATATATATGTTATAGTACAATATTCGGGAGTATTTATGAAATAATGCCATTTGAAGTAGTATCTAAAATGCGGGGTACAAGAGTTTTTTTTTTCTATTATTACTTATCACCTATTGAAACTTCTAGCCGTTAGTGGCCATTATACGATACAAGTGCTCTAAAAACAGGTCATTACTTATTCTCACAATTATCACCTAATAAGCGGTGAAAGCTGTCGGTCGCCGAATGTGGGTTTATGTAACTACATTATCCGTAGTGTAATTTCAGCGTACTACATCTATACTTGCTGTCAAATAAAATGGGTCAGATTGAATATTTCAGGAAACACGCTGCAAACTTGCTGATTTCAAATATATATAAAAATGCGAGTATTCTACAATCGTTTTAACATCAGCTTGTAGTGGAATTTCTCCGAGTTTTACATCCAATACGAAAAAACATGTAACTTTATCGTTGGATAACTCAGTAGATAAAGCAAGGCATGATAAAAAGCTCGCTATAGCATATATTTTTGTACTTATGATTTTTCCTAACCATAAACCAATCTAACGATAATTTTCATTATTTTTAATTCAATGATAAAAATTTAGGGAAATGCCAATTGATACAATCCCATTTAATAGTACATGTATGTATTATTAAATGTGATGTATCAATTGATGGCCGAGGTATGTATAGTGTTTTTCTCACATGCCATGAAATGAACTACAAAAACATCCAAGTTTTATAGTATTGCATAGTGGCATAAAAAGAGTACTATGCCTTGGATTTCAAGATTTGTATTTAATTCCATTAACCACCTCTTGTCCTAGTTGCACCTGAAACGTTATACTTCGCAGCCTATTATAAGGAACATAACAACAATATTTCATAGCATGTTTGAGAAAAAAAGATTCCACATAAAAAAAATCAGCAAATTTGGGGTCATTCAATTATTACGTAAGCACTGTTGGGGGGGGGGGGGTCTCTGCTTTACTTACTTTTGCTGACAAAGGGGAGGGGCGGATCAAGATGGTGATTATGTCAGCAGTAGTTATTAAATTTTATACATATGTGGCAACCCACAAGTTGCCTACAAACAAAGAAAACAAACAGAAATTTAGACAAACAAATAGCGCACGGTGATTCCCCTCATCGGGCGTTTATTCTCCTACATAAACTTATACATTATTTTGTGGGAATCCCCGAAAAGTAAAAAAGGTCGTCGTTCAAAATGTTCGTCAGGATTTTTAACATTTTCGGGGATTCCAACAAATAATCAATAAGTTTAGGAAGGGGAATAACCGCTTAATCAAGAGAATCACCGTACGCTATTTTCTAGTCTACATTTCTTCAGTCAATCTTTAGTTTCGTGACGACACTATTGACGATATGAGTTGCGAGTTAATATTTGTTTTATCGTTGATTGTTCACCAAAGTTCGATTTTAAAAGAAGTCTCATACAACTACAAAAGTGCAAAAAGCACAGAAATTAGTTAACGAAGCGTGGCCTAGTTATAATTTATATGTTATAATTACGTCACATTTAATTAAATAGAATCCTGGGTTCAGGCGTCGTGGACTGAAGACTGTTTATTGGAATTAAAATACGTAATAAAAAAAGTATGTTTTGTTTATAATTATACGACAACTAAAGTCAGACTAAATAAATGTAATTGCGTTTAAGTTCTTTCTTAAGCCTATTTTCTTATTTCTAAAATGATAACTGCTGCTTTTATGGATTAATAAAAAACCAGAAGAAAAATGTTTACGTAAGCACGGGAGGGGGGGGGGTAAGAGCTTTGCTTACTTTTGCTGACAAGGGGGAGGAGGGGGTAAATAATTGTAAAAAATCTGCTTACGTAATAATTGAATGACCCCTTTGCAATATTTTGTATAAAACAAACCACCTGACCTGTATTCTTTAACCGCGTGTGTAAAGTTATTTTCCTATTCCCCGGGCAGGGTGAGGGCAAATGGTCGGTTATGAATGTGGCTCCCTGCGAGAACCACGAGGACATGCCGTGGCGTGGTAATGTACGGCGACACAAGTTCAACCGCACGCATGAATGCTTCGACGCGGACTTCGCAGTCGGGGCCGACCTTGATGATACTTTCGGAGTAAGTAATCTATCTAATTCCAAGCACACGAGGTTTTTATCTCAAAGAGCCTTTGGAAAAAGGAAAAACTAATTTGTTACTCTTTAGAACGGACATCACATAGTAATTACAAAACCTAAATACCTTGAAATGTCAATAAATGACATACAAAAAAAGACAAAAAATTGGTGTTAACGATTAAAAACATTTAAAATTAATTAGAATAAAATCTTGTGTTCTTACAAAATTATATTCATTTTAAAAACTATTTATAACCTACTAACTTCTACTAATAGTAATAATACTACCTACATAATATATTTCAGATAGATAGGTACTGATTTGAAAAAAAAACTTTTAAGATCTAAAAAGCATGATTTTATTCTTTTTTCTTGCATTTATATTCCAGATACTTTGACTGGTACTTTAGACATTGCTATTACTACTTATTCCTACCTTTTAGATTCGAATAGAAACATGCATCATGGTCGACGGGGGGTGCAAACAATTCTCAAACAGAACTGGCGAATGCCTGCCTTGTGTAATAAGAAAATACGCAGAAAAAAATATGATGAGATGCCTCTCTTCGCTTGGGTTGGACCCACCAGATTTCCCTGTTCCGAAAGTAAGTAAAGGTGCATCTAGACCAAACGAGCGAATGCTCAGTCTATTACCCACTCTACGAAATCAAGGAATTTCGACGAATTACGTTTTGTGTGACGAACGAATTTCGTAGTGGGGGATAGAATGAGCATTCGCTCGTGTGGTCCAAATCCACCTTAAGCAGCAGTGTTAGGGTTTGATTGCAAAAAAAAGTTAAGGCCTTTATCAAAACAAAAATCTCGATCATCTCCATTGTGTTAAGAGTTACTCATACAAAATGGGTAACTTCGTAACACAAAGACGTGTTCTAATTAAATAAGGGCTTTAACTGTCATGTACATTTTTTTTGTATTCGATAGATATTGTTAATATTAGAAAAGACTCCGTTTATTAATTTTTGACAAGAAGAAAGGTAGCCGCGATGTTTGACTGTCAACTGTGACTGAGAAAGAAAAGATGGCTAAATCGTAAATGGTCGAGCATATTGGTGTAATTACTGAAAACTGTTTAAACAGTGTGATTTTTTATTAACCGGAGAATCTTTAATTTTGAGGTCATATGAACTTTTACTATGGGACCGACATCCGATTCGAGAATAAAAAAACTGATGTTCCATACAAACCCTGAGATACTAATAGGTGGAAATGTATGACACAGCAGATTTATTTCCTCTAATCGGATGTCGGTTTCATATTAAAGTTCATCAATATGACCTAAGAATTAAACCAATATGACCTCTAAAATTGGGCCGGTGAATACAAAATCATTTTATCGATTTTATACCCTGTAATTAGGGTATAAAATCGGCTAAATATGATCACATGCTGTTTGAACGAGTCCTTTTATATTTCAGGGAAACTATCACGTGCAGAACTACGTTCTAGATTTCGAAAACCTATTTAAAGCAGGCATATACGGCCAGTTCGGAGTAAACTGTTACATAGTGAAGGACGGAAAGGACTTTGCTTGTATGCAGCTGTTTGTCCAACACGTACCAATCGAAGACATTTAAACAACACCGCAGCAATTTTGTTAT
Organism: Thaumatotibia leucotreta; assembly: GCA_025490895.1. Classification (NCBI taxonomy): domain Eukaryota; kingdom Metazoa; phylum Arthropoda; class Insecta; order Lepidoptera; family Tortricidae; genus Thaumatotibia; species Thaumatotibia leucotreta. The sequence continues at coordinate 1,085 of JALPQI010006676.1, read as the reverse complement.
TTAGATAGAAAAAAATAATATTACTTACATAAACCACGGAATTTTGGAGATCTATGGGAATATTGAGATTTTTATCAAAAGCAGTCCTTTAGCTTTAAAAGTTAAAAAAAAAACTCTCCCTTGAGCACAATCTCGGAAACCCTCGAGATATCCCAGGCACCTCTTGACGAGAACATATGCCAAAAACCTCCACCACCACTTCAACCACCCCCCGAACGAACATGCCCCTCAAAACTAAAATCAACTCACAGACCAAAAAGGCCCAATCTGGAGCCGCTGCCAAGAAAACGAGCGTCCCAAAAGGAAACAGCGGCGGCAGTAACCACCCAGGAGACGACGCCAGTTCCCTCAGGATATCGACAGAGTCACGGACATGGAGAAGTTGGACTCGTTCGTTGCGGATCTCGGAAGTCCATCAGACCAAGACTCAAGACGGGAAGTGCTGTGGCAACTCAAGATGCTTCCGCGTCCTCGTGGTTACAGGCAGGCCGAGTCTGCTAATGGGACCAAGCGGCAAGGGTTGTGGAAATGGACATGCTAAAGCTCAAGTACCGCAAGAAGGCTAGAAACTCGTTGATTTGCCACGTGGTCTTCGAGGGTCCGCCGAAAGCCTGGGCGAGATTTATGGAAGCCGAAAAGGTTTACATAACGTATGCGGAATGAAATCTGCACAAAGTTTAATATTATATTAAATAAATGATATCATTATTATTTTCTTGAACATGTACGTTTTTTAATATCGATTTTAACAAGTATTCATGCAAGATAAAAACTACTTGAATCCAAAGTGTATAACTTTAGTTTTATGATACTTTATCCATTGATGTCGAAAAAACAAATGTTAGCATTTTTCTTACCTCTAATTTTATCTTCTGTAGGAAAACTTTTTAAATAAAAATCCTTTGCTCATTATATTTCATATTCTTGTTAATTGGTCTATTGATACTTACTTATTATGCTAAAAATATTTAATTGAAATTAGCTATAAGTGGTTCACCGTGACATCCGTTACTGAAAAAGCAGTGTTTTTTACACTTTTTGATCAAATGGCGAAGTCATATTTTCAAAGTTGTTTATTTTTATTT
>JALPQI010006675.1:0-49854 GCA_025490895.1 Thaumatotibia leucotreta | reverse complement strand
AAGAGAAAAAAATATTTATTTCATTCCTACGTGACGTACATTACCATCCTTATATTCCTTATCCAAATATTCATCCCTAAGGTGCGTAAAAATAGGACTTAAATAATAGCAGGTTATTTTCGGCTGAAAAGGTAACGTCGCCCCAGTAAAATACCTTTTTAGTTTTTTTATTGAACTCAAGACAGCTTTCTTGAACCTATTTTTCAGTGTCTATGAAATTGATTGCGTTATTTGTTTTTCCCAAATATTATTTTTGTCTCCTGTCAATTGGGTTGTTTTCTATGTACCTATACCTTACTATTATGAGACTTAAAAAAGGAGGTTTTCAATTCGACAGACTTTTTTTTGGGAAGTATGTTACTTGATATATCCTAGATACGCGAATTGATTTTCAAAAAAAAAAATCGCACAGGTCTTGTTGACACCAATTGATGATGGGATCTTGGAGAAATCGGTTGATGTCGGTTTTATTCATTTCTTATTTAGTGATCATAATCTACTTAAACATCATAAGTGGTAAAACTCGCGCCAAATATTTGTTATACTAATATTTGGCATGATACAATGCGTGCTACTAATGAGTTTTGGAAACATGTCGCGTAGCGCATAGTGATTAAAATTTTGTGAATTTAACCGTTAAACATGTGCGTCGTAATAGTTGATGTCATTTCCATAATAATTTTCGACCTGATGAGGTTAGAACGTTAGAATTCTAAATAGTGCCAAACTTTTCATGATAAAAAAGTTAATGTTGAAACTGATTTCACAATCGTTTGCCCTGCCTACGAATACGGAGGTTTCGGATTCAAATCCTGGAAAAGGCATATATTTGTTTGTTTATCATATAAATATCTGTTTCTTGGTCATGGCAGTTTTCTATGTATTTAAGTTTCTATAATGTATTATTATAGCCATACGTCGCACTCCAGCGGGCATTTTGGTGGCTTGTCAAAATTATAGATAAGGTTCACAAATACATCAATTCATTTTCAAATAAGCAGAAGTATTTGTACTTAGTATTTGGTACCTAGTATTTATAATGTACAATTCTAAATATCTTAGAAACTAAGGTAGTATGTTAGTGACTTATTATTTTTTAGTATTCATTCAATTTGAAATAAAAATACAATTGACTAGTATGTGAAATATTTAATTTACTTAAGTAGATATGTTATGCGAATATATTATTAATATTTTTTCTAAATTGCCGGCGTTCAACGGTCAATGAAGTGTGTTTTGGTTAACATTATTTGTAGTCTCAACCTCTTCGTTTTAAATTAGACTATTTATCATTTTTAGTGTCGATTCCCGGGATTCGATTTTAAGACACTTTGTAATTTCAGATATACTTGTTTTCCTGGTGCAGGCGTACTTTTGACAATTTGTTCATAGTCTTATTTATTACATTAAAGGAAGGCATTGGCAAATTCAAATTTTGAAAAAAAATTACGTTATTTTTTATCTCGGAGATATGTTTAATTGTTTATGAATAAACTTCACTTCCTCTTCTACGCTGGCTATAGCGAATACACGTTTTGCTTCTTTTCAACGAATTCAAATAAACTGTTACAAATACTAAATACATTTTAATACTCGTAAGTTAAGATTTTTTTTGTAAACCTTACGTTGCCACGAAACTGCCCACTAGAGTGCGACGTATGATTATAGCCAACCCGGAGAACCTTGATCCCTATGACAGCTGTCAGTTCCATACATTATCTGTCTACAATGTCATCTTGACAAGTAATGTATTGAGCTGACAGCTGTCATAGAGATCAAGGTTCGCCGGGCCGGCTATACTGTTCACAACAGTTTTGAGTGAGAGGGCCCTCTTGTATAACAAATTACAACTTATATTACAAACGAAAGTCTCTTTTCTACCTCTTTTACTAGAATTAGTTCTAATTAGTTATGCAATAGGCCCCAAGTCGATTCGTGTATGATTGTCCTATTCATTTACTTCTGGGCTCGATATATTCGTTTTAATGAATACTAAATGAAATGGCTAACAAGTGTAGCTAGTTGGTGATAAAAGCTTGAATAAAGGCATAATTTAGAAAACAATGTAAACTAATGTACCGCCTACCCTCTTTGAACCCTAGGCGACTAGAACCATGTTCAATTGAGATATAGTAAGAGATTTCCTACAATCTGATTGACAGCTCCACTTTGACATAGTTCCAGAGAAACAAGTAAATTGGTAGACCCAATTATTACAATCGTTTTTATAGACATTGTAAGACATCTAATACTATATTGTAGTTATAGGTAAGATTTCGAAATGTGACCTTTTATATTTACAATGGCAAACTTTACAAAAATATCGCTTATTTACATATTTACTCATTCGGAAGCCTTACCAAACATGTACACAAATAATTAAAATGTATTACTTACTTTACATCAATCATTCTTAGCTTACTTGAATAAAAAATAAACTAGCTATTTACAAATAACTTGTAACAATCTTACAAGAAATACAACAATGGGGTATTTTCGGATCCCAATATACAGGGTGTTACACGAGCCACTGAAAACCTTGAACGGGGTGATTTAGTCGGCTATACTGAACAACATTTACTATGGGGCCAATAACGAATTCTAAAAAAAAAATGTCTTTTTCATACATTTTGACCGATCTATAAACGAATTTTGTATGAAAGAGCCAAATTTTTTTTTTGAGATTTCTGGGTTAGCTCCATAGTAAAAGTTGTTCAGAGTAACCTACCAAATCATCCCGTTCAAGGTTTTCAGTGGCTCGTGTTACACGTTGTATATGAAATAAGTATATCAAATTTGCAGACATAACGATTACAATAAAAATATTTCATTAATAATTGACAATATAAAATACAATAGTCAAACAATTAATTGGTTGTTTATTATTTATGGTTCTGAACTTAAGTTGCCAGATGGGTAAGCTAATAAGCAAAGTTTGTAAATTGCTTTTAATTCAACAGTTGGTACCTACACTTAGTTTGAATGAAACAAATAATTTCTGTACGAAATCTTAGTGAAATTTATTAATGGTTAAACGAGATTGAATATACGCGATGCGATTAATTAGGAACCACGTTCAAATCGCTGACACATTTGACATATTTCACAAAGAATAAAATAAGTATACAGTGTGATAAAAATAGTAATGACCTCTTGAAGGGAATAAAACTTGGCAATATTACTATGAGAAATGTGTATTTTGATAAAAACAATTGTATGATCATTTATCGTGCGGATAAGACAGCTGTTACATTCTAATGAAGTAAGTGCGAAACTGATATATACATATAGGTATATTAGGTATACTCTATTTCAAATACCATGGCCCGATGCCACATAAAACTTTGCAGTGGCATCGGACCATGGTATTTGAAATAGAGTATACCTAATATACTCGCAGTATACTCGTTTCACGACAAAAGATAACAATCTTACCATCATTATTATGCCCACAAGATTGGACTGGAACATCTGGTTATGCACAGATATTATTAAAAAAGTTCTCCTTTCCGGTGATCAGAATATTTAGAATAGGTACTACAGTAAATTAATTACGACACAAGTGCGAAAAACAAGAAATCCGAAACGAGTGGCGATGTTTTAAAACACTACCGAAGAGAGTGTTTTAAATCGACACGAGTTACGAATTTCCTTTTTGCACGTGTCTCGTACGACGTTTTTTAGTACAGATGGCCCTCCGAAGTTTTGAACTTGACGTCAAATGACACACTTCTCGCACTAGACCCTAAAAAAGGCACGATCTGTACTAAAAATGTTCTTTTTCAATCACGACTATTTTTTGAAATCTGTACTATAATTAAATACAAAATCAATCCTCGTAAGCCCTAGTGTACATACTTACACAATTAAAAGTTACAAACTAGTAACATACACCTTATTCATAAACGTCTCTTACTCGTAACTTAGCAAACTGCTAAGTATTGGTTGTCCCTTACGGTTTTATCAATATGATGTAACAGCAAAAGAGACAAACAATACATAGCGGCTTGTTAAGGTAGGAAACAGATGTTTATGAATAAGGGGGTAAAATTTTAACGTCTTCCATATCTGTTACTTTTTCTCACAGCTTCTTGGATGTTTATTCAGACAAATAAATTATATACTTATAAGCAGTAAAGAAAGTACACTAACAAAGTAAAAGAATCTCTTATAACACGTCGCACGCGCCATACAATCCCGTTTAACCCCGGATTATAATGTCAAGTATTCTTTATACCTAGCCTGAGTTATTGAACCATTAATACAAAGATGAAAGGGCAAAGACACAGCTAGTTAGACGCATTCTCTAAGGATTGGTATTTTCCCTCAGGCGCAACTGGCTTAGACGTTGAACCTTCGAGTATAACCCTGAAATGTCAGTCAACGTGCTGGAAACTGTTTTGGAGGTTATTGATACCCGTGCCTGGCCTACTACCGCGAAAATCGAAATTCGTAAATTTCGAGGATTTTTCTCTGTCACTCAAACGAAGGCGTCATTAGAGTGAGAGAGACAAATCCTCGAAATTTACGAATTTCGTTTTTCCCGGTAAGGCCGCTGATAGCTATTGGATAGTAATTTTCTTAGGAACATAAGTATGCTTAGCCAAGTTGCCAATCGCTAACGCTTAGTAGCGTATCGTAGTTTTCCTTCTCTGTCACTCTTTTATATTAGTGCGACAAAACAAGTTAGCTGCCTTTCGTTTACGATTGACGATTAAGCGTTAGCGATTGGCAACTTGTCTAAGCAACCAGTAAAGAAAATTCGTTACAAGTTTTGGCCAACTTCGTTTGTTCAGGCTAATTAAATTCACAATACTGTAACATTAGTTACCAATTCTTTTGTATGTTTTTATACTAGGTTGTGTGATGACAAAGCGTATTTCACTATAGGTATGTAACAAAGACGACAAAATAAATACGATGGAAAGTCAGCTATTTTTTCGTGTTCTACTGACCAAAGGAACCTATATAGACTATGCTATACTGCCATTCCTTTAAAATTTAAAGTCTTGCAAACCAGAATTATGATCTAAAAGAAACGGAAAATAAACTTTTCACTTTTCGGCATAGAATCACCCAATTAATAAATAAAGAACCTGATTTCATTATGTTATTTTGGCTTTGTTATTTTATTTATGACAGTGTTCAACCCTCTAGGGCAAACTGAACAATTTAATCCAAAATCAGAGATCATTTTCCTTTCTCTTTGTATTAACAGTCATAAGTACATACTAGCGTTATTGTCTAATATAATACTAACCCACGGGTACACCTTAGCGGGCAATTCTCTCATCCCCTAAAGCCAGTCCATAGCTTTAGAGGGGCGTTTCTCAAGTCAACCCCCCTATATTACAGTTGACTTGGTACATGTATGTGGCTAGTTCTTCGCCTGTGAGCTCGTCGTCGACTTCTCGAAGACTAGAGTTGGAGATGCTTCGTGGGGAGCCGACAGAGTCCGACGGGTCCGGACGGAGCCGCCAGGGTCGGCCCCAGTGCCCGTTGCCGCTGGGGATCTCGTTTACGACTGTGAGCTCCCTTCCGTTGAAACACTGTAACAAGAAAGAGTAGGTTAGTTTCTCATGATCATTGTCATGTCAGTAGAAAGACGTTTGCTGAACATAGGCCACCAGAGATTACCACAATGACCGCTCCTGTGCCATGTTTACTAGATAAATCAAAATCCTGCCACATATTATGATTAAAATTAAAAAAAAATCGATGCGTTTCTATAATATTACCTGGGTGAATCAACTTTTTTCTGTCTGTTATTGCTATGATTATGGTCCACAGAATTAGATTTGGATAGAAGAAACAAGTTCATTCATTTGTATGGCGGCCGAGCGTGTCAGATCTTGTAATGAAGTTGTTACTTGCCTATGATTTTAAATATGTCTCAGGTCCTTGAGTATTCATATTTTTTTGTGTTGTTGCAATTAATATTACTTAAGAAGGAATTATTAATGTTTTTGTTCACTTCGACTTATAAAATTTGACGCCCGAAAGCTGCAAGCTGCGTTTAAAGACGGAGAACTCAGTGGATTTAACTGAGTACATTTGACACGCTAAGTACATACGTTGGCTTGATCTATGGTATATATGACATCTGTGTTATGGTCACTTGAGTCACGCTGGCTTTATACAAAATTATGCTACTTAAATTTTGCAACTATGCATGTACCTAGTCCATGTTTGTAGGTGGTCCATTAAGGAAAGGGCTTATTAACAGCAGAAAAGTGCATGTTTGCATAGTTTAAGTAGCATAATTTGCTACGCTAGCTAAGCACCACGGCAATAACGGGAAGAAAAAAGTTGATTCACCCACCTGCGTTCTTAGCACATCTTGTGTGACAACAACATTTTGGCAGCTACCCGTCCCTTTTCTATTATATTGATTAAAAAGAGACGCGATAAGGCTGTGTATTGCTGTCAAATCCTTTATCCTTGCCCGTCAGGTTTGCGTTTAAGCAGCGTTCAAAACTTTCGTTAAAGTTTGTAATAGTTTTCATAGTAATCGCTTAAAGACAAACGCAAGATTTTTAGAACCCAATTTTTATTTAAACTTTGACAAAACTTATTTGATTTATTTACGATTAACCTTCACAAAGACAATTTGTTAAAACTTTTTTCTATATACCCGTGTTTTTATTGATTTCCGTTAAATATGACAGGTTATTTGGGACATTAATAGAAGTTGCCTATTATATCGGCTTTTGTTTAATTCGTAATTTTTTTTTTTTCGATTTCATACATAATAATTGAAATAGCAAGTGTGAGAGAACCTTAAGAATAAGATCTCAGGTGACTGACAGCACATGTCAAAATAAGTTTCATTAGGATGTAATAAAGGTTGCAATACACTTGTTCAGTCATTAAACTTATTTTTTTAATAATTCAATAACAGTAAGAGTTAAGGTACTAGTTTCTTAGACAAATTGATTATTTTTTACCTAAATAAGCTTCCCTTTAATTTAACGGAAATCAATAAAAACACGGTGTAGATAGCTAAACGGTTAACGTATTTTATTTATTCCGCGATCACGACTCGCGATTCGCAAGCGCAGCGCGAGGCGTGAACATGGGCTCAACGCTTGACAATGGAGACCTAGGCTCTCCGAAACCTGTTGCGCGTATTGACTAATTAATATCACACGAAATTCAACGTTTTTCTATTTAAAACACAGAAAAAAATGTTTGTACGATAACAAACTCATTTATACCTATCTTAATAGGTAGGTCTTAAGCCAAGGTCACAAAAATGTATATATGTACATACCAGTTACATTAACCTTCTTAATGATCAATTAAAATAAGATGAAAAACATTAACTGGCTATAGTCCATTTCAAATACGAAGGCCCGATGCCACTCGAAACTTTTGTAATTTAATTGGTCCACTACAAATTGACACGTGTCGTACACTGATGTATGCATAAAATATCACGCCCCAAAAGGGTCCCCAGGTATCTTTTGTTATCACTGATCCTATTGTTCATGCCTAATGACTTTGTCTAGTAAAATCGGGCCAAGTATTTGAAATGGACTTTACTGTGCCAGGGAAAAACGAGAACTCAAATGGCAAGATAATAGCGGAACAGAAGATATCAATCCAATCCGCTAAATGCCGTCAGCTGTTACAATAGCTCATCGGGATTCAGAAGGATTAGCTTCGCGTCGCAGTCAATTTCAAATGTAGTTTGTTTGGAAAGTGTAGGCTCGGGAGATATAAAAGCATCCCTTGTTGTCAAACGCCTTCAATTTCGAGACGCATTCTAACCTAAAAATATTTTTAACTCTGAACGCCAAGAACCACTACAGTGGTCTGTTGTCATGCCACTTGCTAGCAGCCACTAAAGTGGTAATAGAGCTCTATCAAAATAACCGTCTTGCATCAGTAACACAGGGTTTATTTTCGTTGTTAAGTGTAAAGATAGTCGCTTTCATACAGTATAGTATAACCCTTATTCTTACTAAGTTAGGCAAAAAAAAAAATCTACTGACGTCTCATTTTGAAACAAGGGATGGGCTTTGTTATATGTACACTGTAGCATAAAATACTATTAAAGTTTGATCCACAAATAAGTAAATAATATTATTATTGCTTAGCTCTAAGATCCGGCTTTATATCCGTGCAACGAATTTATGTGTTTATCCTTTTAAAACCAGATCCACAGGCTTTTGCAATTGAAATCCTGATGTAAACAAAACAAATCAAATTAAAATATACAGATCACAAGAGTACAATATTTATGCAGATTTGCATCTTGAGATCATTTTACTCCAGATAGATTTACGTTTTACGAATTCGTCGAAATTCGTTGATTTCGTAGAGTGGGGGATAGAATGAGCATTCTCTTTCTCGTTTGGTGTAAATCCACCTTATGAAGGCATTCATTGTTGAATGCACAAATTGTACTTTGGCCAACTAGCTTGACAGTAGAATAAAAAAGGCACCAAATTCAAAATTTCTGTAATTTATCAGTTATTGCAAAGGAAATTGTCGGTGTTGCAAAGTAAAGTAGCAAATTGTCGCACAAAAGGCGAACTTAATGCTACAAAGCATTCTCTACATCTTCGCGCCTGTATTTTTTTTTAATTAGCCGCCTTTTTCTATTGACATGCTGGTTGGCCAGAGTATTAGATATTTGTGAAAAATGCGTGCACCAAATTTTATTTGTGTGTTTGAGAAAGCATTTTTTTTATTTGCAGAGTTTGTTTGTGGACAGTACTTTTATACGTAGGCAAAAGATTGAGCGCTCAAAGTCCTTTAAAGATTAATTGTAAAAAAAATAACGATCATTTAGAATACCTAAAATATATTTTGAATTAAAATATTAAATAAGCACTTTATGACGTTATAGAAACAAAACCCATCTGGAATTATATTTTATGTAAAACAGAAGATAAATTATATACATTATTCCAATTTCATTGAAAACGCAACTTCTTAGTTATTTGCGCAATTTCTCTCCAAACTGTTTTACATTAAACAGTATCTTATCGATCGTGCCTCAATAAATTTAATATATGCTGACTAAAAATAAAACCATCATAAATCGGAATAAAGCTTTGTAGGCCGTAGGGCCGCGCAATAAATCCTAACTCCAATCCGAGCTAATAGTCTTATACAGCCGAAAATATTCAGGACCCGAGCGACGGACGTAAAATATTACTTTGAGGTTTTGCCGGGTTTCTGAACGCTTTGAAGGCGTTAGGCCGGGTGCATACTATTGGACAGGCACGACTATAAGGTCATGCGGGGCAAATGCAACTATGAGCCAATCCGACTAATTGAAACACCTACTCTTAATATATAAAAAGATCATACTTATCTACTATTATGTTGCTTTTGAAATAAATCAAATAATGTTCTAGGTATCTTCCAAAAGTTCTTAAAAACAGATTAAAAGAAATATCCATTAGTTGAATTTACCTCATAGTTGTATTTGCCCCGCATGACATAACTCTGTTTGGTTTGGTGTTTAAAAAAAGGTAAGCAATCTTGCAGTGTCTTTTTATTGAAAACTACGAGTAGAAAATAAGTTTTTGCAAATATGCATAATATATTAAGGAAATACAGTGATTTACATTATTTTTGATTGATTAGTACCTAGTTCGGATTTTTATTTTATTTTTATTTTCGGAAAACCGTTGTGCTAGCACAAGGAACCTCCATAGTCCCAGCCATTACACTCGATGGCACGCTGTTAGAGGTAGTTGACAGATTTTGCTACCTAGGGTCGACCGTAACGAACAACTTCTCGCTTGATGTGGAGGTCGACATTCGTATCGGTAAAGCGGCGACCATGTTCGGGAAGCTTAGTACAAGAGTATGGCAAAACAAGCACCTAACATCAAAGACCAAGATGTTGGTCTTTCAGGCTTCTATTTTAAGCATACTCTTGTACGGAGCTGAAACCTGGACGACGTATGCAACAGTAGAACGTAGGTTAAACTCCTTTTACATGCGTTGCCTTCGTAAGATCTTGGGTATATCATGGCAAGACCGGGTGACAAACGAGAGGGTCCTTGAAATTGCACAGCTGCCTAGCTTAACCGCGTTTCTTAAGCAGAGACGTCTGCGTTGGTTAGGGCATGTGCTCAGGATGGAACCCTCTCGACTACCTCGTAGTGTTCTTCTTGGTGCTGTTGCGAATGCAAAGCGTAGCGTAAGAAGGCCATTGCTTCGCTTTAAAGACTGCGCAAAGAGGGACATGATTGCCTTTCATATTGACTACCGGGACTGGGAGAAGGTCGCAGTACAACGAACAGAGTGGCGCAAGTGTATTATGGAGGGTCGCAAAATTTGTGATGAGACATGGTTTGCTGCACTCGCTGATAAGCGACAGAAGCGACGCCAAGGTGCTTCGGCGCCCATTTCCGCAAACTTTCCTTGTCAGTTCTGCGGTAGACTATGTCGGTCTCGCATCGGTTTATTGAGTCATCAGAAAAGGTGCTTCTCGAATATTACACCATAAATCGTCTGTCATAGACGCTAAGGCCATGATGAGTTCGGATTTTTATATGCATTTTTCAATAAAAAGATACTGCAACATTGTTTACCTTTTTAGGGTTCCGTAGCCAAAATGGCAAAAACGGAACCCTTATAGATTCGTCACGTCCGTCTGTCCGTCTGTCCGTCTGTCCGTCTGTCACAGCCAATTTACTCGGAAACTATAAATGCTACAGTAACGAAATTTGGTAAGGATATGTGTTGTATGAACCGCTACAGGAATATGATACTAAATTGTAAAAAAAACTATTGGGGTGGGGGCCCTCCATACATGTAACTGAGGGATAGAATTTTTTTTTTAGTTGTACATAAGCGTGTGGGGTATTAATAGAAAGGTCTTTGAAAATGATATGAAGGTTTATACATCACATTTTTATTTAAGCAAATCGTTTTCGAGATATCAGGTCTCAAAGTCTGAAAAATGTGTCCCCCCCCCTCTATTTTTTAAACTACGCGATATAAAATTCTGAAAAAAATATATGTTATGCACATTAATAAACTCTATCAACGATTATTGGTTTGGTAAAATTATCTCCTATAGTTTTTGAGGTAGGTTGATTTAACTGTATTTTTTTTAATAATAAATTGATAATGGTACGGAACCCTTTGCGCGCGAGTCCGACTCGCACTTGGCCGGTTTTTTAACACCAAACCAAACAGAGTATAGGCACTACTTGTTATGATGTCTAAACAGCTGACAAATATTAAATAACATAATTCGCCTAAATGGCCAGTTGTAATTATGAATTAATGTAAATGACGATTTTTCAGTAGGGCCCAGAAACTAATTCAACATTTATAAAGTTATTATTAAAGCCTATATAGTGTCCCACTGCTGGGCAAAGGCCTCCCCCCTAAGTCTCCAATCGTCCCGGTTTTGAGCAATCTGTGGCCAGCCATTGAGATGCGCGTCCAGGTCGTCCCTCCACCTCCTCCTGGGTCGGCCAGCTGCTCGCCTGTCTTGTGGCACCCATTCCGTGGCTACTTTAGCCCACCTATCTGGGTGCATGCGGCAGACATGGCCGGCCCAGTCCCATTTAAGCTTGGCGGTCTTGACTCCAACATCAGCAATACGGGTTTTGGAGCGCAGCGTAGTGTTTCTGATTCGGTCTATCCGTTTGACTCCTAGCATGCTGCGCTCCATCGCTCTCTGGCAAACCTTCAATTTGGTCTTTTGCGCCTCGGTAAGTGACCAAGTTTGAGCACCGTAGGTTAGGACAGGCAGAATGCACATGTCGACGAGTTTCCGCTTCAGAGTCAAAGGAAGATCACCCTTCATTAACCCCTTCATGGACCAATAGCTTCCCCATGCATTTTGGATTCGCCTTTCGACTTCTCTATCCTGTCTACGGCTGAAGGAAACTATTTGGCCCAAATACGGGTACTCGTCGACATAGTGGATTACTTGCCCATCTACCTCGACCCTACGTTCCGTGCTGTTGGTCATTATCTGCGTCTTTGCCCTGTTCATTGTAAGACCAACTTGAAGGCTTGCCGAACTGAGGTCTTGAAGCATTGTTTGGAGTTCTTCGGCTGATGGAGAAAACAAAACAATGTCATCGGCGAAACGGAGATTTGTTAATCTTCGTTCACCCATGACAAAGCCTTTGTCCTGCCAGGGGACCGCCAAGCTTCGGAATATTTGTTCCAGGGTGCTTGTGAAAAGTTTAGGCGATAACGGGTCTCCCTGTTTTACACCTCTTTCAATTTTGAACGGCTGACCAGAAGATTGCAACTTTATGTTAGCCGTGCTATTGTCATAAATGGCATTTAGTAAATGTATGTATGTGGACTCGATACCTTGTTGCTGAAGTGCTGTAAATATGGAATAGTGTGAAATGCTGTCGAAAGCCTTTGTATAATCTACAAAGGCTAGATATAGGGTTCTATTGTACTCTTGACACTTTTCTATGGTCTGGTTGAGGGTCTGTAGATGGTCTGTTGTCGAGAAACCGGGTCGAAATCCCGCTTGTTCAGGAGGTTGGTGTTGGTCTAGTTGCCCAGCAATGCGACGTTCTATTACTTTAACGAAAGCTTTATATAGGTGTGAGACTAGACTTATCGGGCGATAGTTATTAATATTGCTTTTGTCACCCTTTTTATGAAGCAATATAATGTTAGCGTGGGTCATCTGTTGAGGCATTTTCCCTGTCTGTAATATACAATTAAATAAATTGGTTATGTGAGGTAACAACGTTCGTTTCCCAAGAATGAGGCATTCTGTGTTGAGTCCATCGTCTCCTGGACTTTTGCCAAATTTCATGGTCCGAAGAGCCTGGTTTACTTCATAGCCCGTTATTGGAGGAATGGTCTCAGTGCAGACATATTGATTAATGGTAGTGGGTTTTTGAGAATCAGAGTAAAGTTTTTTGTAATAGCCCGTGCAAATGCTTAAGATTTTGTCTCGACTATGTTGTTTGGTGCCTACTTCGTCTGTCAGGTTATTTATCCATGACTTTGTTCCTTGATGGATGCCCTGGCGTGCTGTCTTCAATGAGATATTTTTATTCAAGGCTGTTTTGACTGCATTTGTGTTGAAATTGCGGATGTCACGTCTAATACTGCGTTTTACTTGTCTATCTAATCTGTTAAAATCGTGAGATGCTATTGGTAAGTGTTGTCGCTGTTCTATTAATTCTCTTGTAGCCGGTGATAGTTTACTTTGCCTTTTGTTTTTTGGTTGTATTTTACTGCTGGCTATCTTAATACAGTGGAGGATTCTCTGGTACTGGGCTTCAACGTCGTCAACATCGACCTTCAGACTGTTAAACTGGTTTTGCAATTCGAGATTAAATGCTTCATAATTGTTTGTTAGTGCTATTTTATCTAATTTCTTGATTCGGGTGGAAAAGGTTTTTGGGCGTAATATTTTAAAATTAAAGGAAAGTTTTGCGCGGAGTGGCCTGTGATCCGAACTGAATTTAATCTGGTTAATTGTACTGACGTCCTTAATTATATCTAATTGCGATGCTAAAATAAAATCTATTTCATTTCTGTTTATATTATTAGGAGATACCCAAGTCCAACGTCTTTGATCTTTTTTTGGAAAAAAGCTATTGCAGACCTTTAAACCTTGTCCAAAAGCAAATTGAAGCAGACGAGAACCACGGACGTTCCGATCACCGAGCCCATGCTGACCAAGCACTTGTTCGTCGCCTGCATCTCTTTGGGTGCCCAGCTTTGCGTTAAAATCGCCGATAACTATATTCCAAGTCCCTCTCAGGTCTTCAGCGGCCTTATTTACCAAGTCGTAGAATTACTCCACTTCTTAGTTAGCATGGGATGAGGTGGGAGCGTAAACCTGGATCACAGTTAGTGTGTAGGTTTTAGTCAGCCTAAGCTTCAATGCAGCGACTCTGTCTGAGTATCCTCTGAACTCCATAATGTTGTTTCTCCACTTTTTTGCAACTAAAAATCCTACCCCGTTTTCACCGCTATTTGTACCATAATGATAAAAGGTGAAATCCTCTCTATCTATGGTTTCTTCTCCCGGACGTCTAACTTCTGAGAGTCCGATTAAGTCTCCATTGATATATTTTAATGCGTTCTCCAGCTCTAGTAGTCGTTCATCCTTTAGTAAAGTGCGTACATTGTATGTTAGGATATTGAAATTATCGAAGTCCATATTTCGTGCCATATTTGTTTGACGGTGGGGAGATCGTAACGCCCGGAGATTCTTAGCACCCCTGGCTCCCAAAGGTGCTCGGCTACCGTCGTCACCAAGTCTCTGGGTTCCGCCGGGCCCTCGGGGCCATAACGGGGAATTCGACATTTCATTAGGGGGGGTTTAGACCATAAGCCCACCACGCTGGTCCAGTGCGGGTTGGTGGGTCGCCAGAGCCTCGTTTGTGGTTTAGCAGGGTGTACCACGAGCAGGTGAGGTTGACTTGGGGCCCGAAAGATGTTAGGTGAGCCCCCATACACCCCTTTACCCTACATTTATAAAGTACGTTGTATTATTTTTAAGTAGTTAATAATCCTATTGAAATGATGTTTATCTTATTTGTATTTTTTTTGTGAGGGCTATTTGATAATTAGTTACTAACTGCGACCACAGCTTTAGTTCAGAAAATGGCTGGCACTTACGCATCTTTTTTAAATATGGAGAAACGTTAATAATTTAATGAAAATCATCAACAGTTGTATTTATAAATTCGTATTTACGTTAAAATATTGTCTATGGTTTTTTAACCCTTTACATACATAAAAAAAAATTGAGAATGAATAAAATGGCAAAATTTTTTTTACGTACCTAACACTTTTTCCTGGACATCAATATTGTATACATACCGTTCGATAGAGCAGAAACTTTGCAGTTGAGCTGTATACTTAACTCAATTTCGTCATCTTGACGGTCACATTAAGCATACCTATCGAAAAAAAAAACTTCAATCGACCCATATGAAAACATACAAATTCTACTAGACTGTGTACACCCGGCCTAATATCAAAGGTCTCATAAGATTCCTTCAAAGGCCGAGATGGCTGGATTAACCAATCAAATCCACACTCAAAATATTTAGGCGTCAGTCGTCAAGTTACGGAAACCGACCCCTTATCCTAAAGGGTATAAAAACCTACCCACCCCAAAAATCACTTAGAATATCTAATCGATAAATTACTATTAAACGAATGCCATGGATGTCAGTTGCTGTAATTGTAGAACTAGAATGAAGTACAGGCTGATTTTTTATTCATTCATTCAAAAAGGATTAGTTCTGAGGACAATTGCCAAAACGTACCTGCATATTAAGTTTTCTTCCTGTGTCATATCATATCAGTATGTTGCAATAAAATATACATCAGTACATCATATTTAGGTTGATTTTTTTATTGACCGGTCAAACTTTAGAAGATTAATTCTGAGGTCATATTGACTAACTTTTACTATGGGACCGCCATCCGATTCTAGAAAAAAATTGATTTTCCATAAATTTCCGCCTATAATATCTCAGGGTTTGTAGGGAACATCAGATATGACCTAAGAATTAATCCACAGGAAGAAAACCTAATATCCAGGTACTTTTTGGCAATACATCGTCATGAAACGTACCTATTCTACGTTTCTAAAATTGTATTATTTTCCAAAGTTAGAGTTTAATTAGATGTGTCCGTGAATTACGAAGTAAATAAATAAACATAATTTAAATATCATGCAAATTTATTGATATTTCCAGGTGATTAGCATTTTCCCTAAGGCAGTTTGAATTGGGCAAATTTCCCCTACAATAGGACAGAAAATGTAAATTTCAGATAAATTGATAAAGGTGGTAACAACCCCGTGCCACCTTGCCCACGTTTATTACATTCGTAGTTTCACAACTTTACATGTGTTTTACATTTGTTATTTAATATAATTAATTAATTAAGCCTGTGTTGTAGATATGTTTCCTTGAATATTTAAGTTATATGTAATAAAATAGTAAAATTATAAAAAAAAAGAAAAATTAATTAATTAATATCATAACAACCGTAAAGATATATAAATCGACCTATCCCAACTAAGTATTGTTGGTGCTAAGTTACAGATTCTTAAATATACAGAAAACATCCATGACTATTTGACTAAGGCTAGCTGTCCACCTGTAAGTTCTTACGTAAGTTATAGGACTCCGATGAGTTATACTAAGCCTTAGTAACTAAGGAATGAGACGTGCATATCACTATCTCATGCCTTAGTATAGCCCCGTCCCTATAACTTACGTAAGAACTTACAGGTGTACGGCTGGCCTTAGGGACAATTTTCTTTGAGATGTAAGCGTAAAAAAATCCCTTCCTCGGGTAGGTATCTTAGATTCGAATTCGGGACTTTCAGCTCCGCAGGCAAGGTCACCGACCTAGCTCTCAAAAGGTTACGGTTATAATCAAATGTGTATTTAGTGGTTTTTTTTTACCTTCTTATTAACAAATACCTAATAAATATCTTAGGACACCTCACACAAATCGACCTTGTCCCGCGGTAAGCTCAATTCAGGCTTGTGATGTGGGTACCAGGCGACGATATAAATAATAGATACATACAGATACTTAAATATATAGACAGCCATGACCAAGGAACAAATATTTGTGATTAATATATACACCAATAATGCCCTCGTCGTGTTCGAATCCGGAACCTCCAGCTTCGTAGGCAGGGTCACTACCAACTAGGCAACGGAGGCTGATAAATCTGCCGATTGGATTATTGAAATATCGACCGATATAAGATTTTTTTTTTTTTTTTATTTATTGATAATGGGAAACAAACAGCATACAAAAAGTACATTTGAAAAGTTACACTAGGAATATACATAAGCCAAACAGTTTCCACTACTGAATAGACAATTTTTAGATGCTCAGAGTAGACTTGCTTCTTGCTTATACAATTTAATTAAAAATATATATTTTTTTTGTTCCTGGTATTAAACAAAGATAAGTATCAATCCAAGGTATAAATCTAACATGCATTAATCTAATTTTACAAAAGCTTATATCAATATGCATATATGGTGGTTGTGGGTATTATTATTATTAGCTCTAATATTAACTAATCTAAACTAGTAAAAAAGTAAATACGGTAATCATAATCATAAAGTAAATCTATTCATTTGCTCTTCATTGCAGAAATAAATTTCGTTACTGATGAAATGTGAAACAAATCAATATGACTGTATCTATCATTGTAGGTTTTGCATGCTCTTACAATAAATCTATTTTTGGCGTAATTAGTTTTGTGGGAAGGTATTGAAAATAATTTAGTAGAGCGCGTGTGCCGGTCCGCACAGCGTAAAGAGGCGCGGGCAAGCAGCGCAGGGGAGTCCAATAAACCGTTGAAAACCTTGTATAATAGAACTTGATCTCTGATTTCGCGTCTGATTTGAAGGGGTAAAATAGTTTTAGGATTAAACTCTTTAAATTTATATTTCATCCGCTTGACAAATTTTTTTTGAATCCCTTCAATAGCGTCTATGTATTTAATAAAGTAAGGACTCCATGCTGTTGAGGCATATTCTAGTCTTGATCTTACATATGCGTTATATAATAAAATCACTGTTTTAGGGTCTTTAAAATCCTTGGTCGCCCTAAATATGAACCCGAGCATACTATAAGCCTTCCTAACAATTTTTTCAACATGGTTTGCGAATCGCAGCTCATGATCAATATTTACGCCTAGATCTTTTATTTCCGTTACTTTATCAAGACGGGTGCCATTTATTGTGTAATCATAAACTATAGGGTTAAGTTTACGAGAAAAGGTGATTGAACAACATTTTTCAATATTAAGGGCCAATTTATTGTTTAGGCAGTAGGTGTTTAACTTGTCTAGATCGTGCTGTAGGTTGAGACAGTCGTTATGTGACGCGATAACACTGAATATTTTCATATCGTCTGCATACAATAACACTTCAGACCCACTAAAACATTCAGTGATATCGTTAATAAATATGTTAAACAACAACGGGCCGAGATGGGAGCCTTGTGGCACCCCCGATGAGACAGGCACAAAGCTTGAAGTATGACCTTTCACCGCCACCGCTTGGGTTCTGTTACGAAGATACGATGTGAGCCATCTTAAAAGGTCTCCGTGAATTCCGATTGATGCTAATTTTTTTATAAGTATGGAGTGCGGGATTTTGTCGAATGCTTTAGAAAAATCAGTGTAAATAGCATCCACCTGGAAACCTTTGTCCATTGCAACCAGAGAATAGTCAAGTAGTTCGCAAAGGTTGGTCTCTGTGGATCTTTTGTTTATAAATCCATGTTGATGAGGAATCAGCAATGGTCTGATCACGGGATAAAGAACATCATAAATTATTTTTTCAAAAAGTTTCGGTATTACGGATAGCTTTGAGATACCGCGATAATTTCTTATATTTCTTTTATCCCCACTTTTAAAAATAGGAACAACGATTGATTTTTTCCAAATTTCGGGCATGACACCGGTTTTCAAAGAAAGGTTAAACAAATAGCTAATTGGGGCCGCTAATGTAGTACGACATCTCTGAAGAAAAACGGGATGGATTCCATCAGGTCCATTTCCTTTAGAAACTTGTAATAATTTCAAATATCTTTCGACTATGGATGGGGTAATATTAACATGGCTTAAAACATTAGTAAATTGACTATTATTAATAGTATTGTCATTTAAATCTTCATCTCTCACAAAGACTGATTGAAAAAAATTATTAAATAATTCAGAGATATAGGGACCACTAGAACCTGTTACATTATCTAAGAAAAGAGAGTCAGGTATGCCACTATTTTGTGTTTTTGATTTTATATAGGACCAAAATGATTTAGAATTAGAGTAAATATTATTTTCTGTCCTAGAGATGTATAGATTATAAGAAGTTTTCTCTATTTTTTTTATTATAGTTCGTAAATTTGAAAACTCTATATAGTCTGACTGTCTATTATAATTTTTCCATTTTTTGTGGATTTTAGTTTTTTTCTTTATTAGTTTTATTAGCTTACGTGGATACCAAATAGGATATTTTCTTTCGTTCGAATTAGTAATTTTGGTTGGTATAAGTGTATCTATTATGTCGTTTAAAATTGTGTAAAAATGATCAACAGCTGTTTCTACACTATCAGACGAAAGGTAGTGGTCCCAGTCTATCTTCTGTAGTTCATGATTAACCAATTCGTAATCTGCAGCAAAAAAGCGACGGGTGGTGCGAGGCGCAGGTTTCAAAGAATGGTCAATCAACCCTAAGTCAATATTTATGCAAAATACCGGGTGATGACCATCTATAGGCACTAAAGGCTCAACCGTTGTTAGTTTACAGAAAATATTTGATATCACTAAGTCTAGTTGTCTATCATTTTTATTTGGGATATTATTAAATTGATGCCAACCAGTAAAGCTAATAAATGCTGAGAGCTGTGATGTTAAATGATTACAACTGGGATTCGTCATTATCAGTCTATTGTCGTCGTTATTCGCATACGTCCAGATAGCATCTGTAATATTAAAATCCCCAATGACCATAAAATCATTGTCCGAGGAATCGGTATATAAGTCTGATACATAATCGAAGAACGCGTGCTGAGACTCGATCTGTGACTTGCTTTGAGGGAAATAACATGTAAAAAGTCTAAATTTTCTGGATGTAGGACCCTGACATAAAATAATATCTATCCAGGTGATATCAGCATCGGGTAAATCTATAAAAGAGCTAAAGTCACGTGGTTCCACATTCAGCTGACGCTGTAGGGCTACGAGTGTACCACCGCCGCGGGTCATCCCTCGCCGTTCATAGTCACGGTCTGTGCGGTAAACGTTGTAGCGAGAGTCAAATAGTTCCCCATCAAAAATACCTGGTAGGAGCCAAGTCTCAGTTATACAGATTATGTCGTAGTTAAAACGCAATACATTACGCAAAAAATCAGTTGTTTTTGAGCGCAATCCACGTGCGTTTTGATAATAAATTGAGATATCTATTTCTTAACGAATATTAAAAGACCAATATATTCTTTTATGTGTATCTTTTTGACTGTTATATGCATAACATACATAGCGGCTATTGCGATGGATAAGTATTTAAAGAAGATTATTAATACATTAAAATTGAAATAAAATAAATTTGTTTTCTGTTTTCGGAGAGCGTGATATTGTATATAGAGCAAATGTAGATTAAATATTTTATTACAGTATAGTTTATTTCTGCAAATTTTTTTCGACAAATATTTATCAATTAGAGCAATAATGGCAATTAGTAATTCAACAAAATAACCTAACAATATACCTAAAACTATATATACTATAAAAGTAGCACTTATATAATTTTGTTTAAAGAACCTTCAGACGTTATATACAGAACTGGCGAGTTCTCGTTGCGGCGAACCATTACAGTGCAGTTGCGAACCCAGCAGAATTTATATTCTTTTTTAATGGCACGTTGTTTCGCTTCTTTAAGAAGAAATTTGTTGTAGCTTGACAGGTGATCATTTATATAAACTCTATTCAGGCTGCCACTGTATCCTAAGTCAGCCGCTTTTAAGTTTTTCAGCTTACGCAGACACGCCACAAAGTCATCCTTTTTGTACCGAGCCTGCATCTTCAGTATGATGGGCCTTGGGTTGGAATTGCCCGTGTCATTTTTTACTGCGACCCGGGTAACGAAGTCAATATCAGTACTTGGGTTCAGAGAAAAGCCGCTCGTCTGTGCTAAGCTGTTAATCACAGTGAAGAGATTTTCTCCTTTTGTTTCGGGAACACCGTTAATCTGTATGTTCGAGCGCCTGACCTATTGTTCGTTTTTCCTGGAGTCCATTATGATGTCATTAATTGTTTTTTTGACGTCGTCGAGTTCCGTTTTGCAGTCTTCTAGAGCGCTGACACGTGACTCTATAGTACCGATTCTCCCAGCCAAGTCGTCTAATCTAGAATCCATACTATTCCTCATATCTGCTATATCTGTTCTGACATTAGATAAATCCGCTTGAATAGTTTGAATTGCGGAAAACTGCGTTTGTAATGCAGATACTTTTGAAAGAATGTCGTTTAATAATTCTGAAGGACACGGAGCATCTTGCACCCGTGGGGCAGGATGAAATGAGTTCGGTGGTGTGGATTGGAGTGTGCTGTTGATTGATTGCCTCGTGCAATCAACAGATTCGTCCTTATTGCCGCCATCAAACGCTTCGTCACATGACATAACCGAGTCGTTAAAATATGATAACTCTTTGGTTGGTAAAACTGGAGTATTGTCGTTCCGACGCCGGCGCGAGTTGACTGATGTGCAAAATGAACAATGCCAATTTTGTCTATAGTGTTCTGTACATTGTGCTATTGGCAATCCTAGACATTTACAGTGGTAATACTTTCCGCAGCCAATACATTTCAAATCTTTGTTGACGTCGACTGGCAACGCGCAGACTAGACAAGACATCGTGTCACCCCAAAATGAGCTTAATGTATAAGCAATAAGAATCAATCCGGTAGTGCCAGCTGCGCAGCGGTAACACGTACAGCTATTTCGCGTCGTGTCGCTCAATCACTCGTGGCCTAGCGGTTCGGGCGGTGAGCTCCAACGCGGCAGGCGCAAGTTCGAATCCCGGAACACAAAATATACAAAAAGAAGTTCTAATGTTTTCAATTGCAGGCACTCACAATCACCACTTGTCCGAGCGAGAAGTCCGACACAATTCAATATGGCCGACAAGCCAAGTTCGAAATATCCCAAGAAGAACAAGGAGGCACCGATAATTTGAAATTGTTCACCACAGATCAATTCACCAAACACAATTTAAATAAATTAGTCAAAACACCGTGCAAGCACACGTCCGTTCTGAGCAGCGATCACACGTCGAAAAAAGATAATCGGATATCGGATATCAGTCGGGTTGATATGCGTCCGACATTAGATTACCTTTTTTGGGTCCATTATTCGAGCGTTTCAACCGCCTCATTTTCGTGGTCACATTTTATAAGGATTGTCTGTAGGCTTTATGATGAATTTTGGGTATTTGGTAGACTATTTTCCGTACATTTACAAGATAACCAGACACAAAGTTAAAATAATCAGCCATTATCGCGAAAAGTGTGACCATGAAAATTATTTAGAACATACTCCCAAATAATGACCCTTTTAAGAATAATGAATATATTCCAGTACAGTTAAAAAAACAACCAGAAGCAATCTTAATTAATTTGAACACCACAACAAAATCCAATGTCAAATAAAAGTCACAAAAGGGCGCAGATTTGACCGCTGCCGTATCGACAAACTCATTTCGCGAAGACGTTACGATCGGACATATGACACGCTGCGTAGTAACGCCGTGATACAGGGTGTAAAAATAAGTGGGGCCCCGTAGCCGTACCATGAGTTGGAAAGTAAAAGATACGATAGGTTTTACTCAATACGTAATGCATTCTATCGTGGCTCGCTCGCGTGGAATCCCGTGATTTACAAATGTAAGCGTGGTGAAACATCCATTTTAAAGCCTTTGGATGTTGTGAGTGTTGTGTGTAGACCTAGTGACAACCCTAGCCTAGAAGTGAATAATCAAGATCAAGTGCGGGTAGTTCGAAAAACCCGCGCAGCTCGAAGGTGTTGATACATTCTCTCACCAGTCTGCCTGCGACCACGGGTGTAACGTCATGCCCGAAACGTCAGGATATAATTAAACGTAAGTTTACGCGATTGAGACCCGGTTGTCCTTAAAATATGAGTGATAATCGTGAAAGTTTAAATCAATATATAATGCCAATTGTTCGATCTCTAAACATAATAACAACGAAACATACCTTTATCGATTATTTTTCAATTTACTAACATGAAATTACTAAGACCAAGTGGCCGAGCGGTGCAGACACTTACAGGCATCAGCCGCGAAAGCTGAGCACGTGGGTTTGATTCCCACCTCGGACGTTGGTGATCTTGGTCGTTTTTTCTTTCGTATATGACATCCAATATTTGTAATGTACTAACATGAAATTGATTTTATGTGTATAAAATAATAAGATATTCTAATGCGAATTATTATAACTAGGAATTCCATTCTAAGAGCGTCGCCTGTGGAATGCGGGTTTGATGTAAAATTGCCTCGGGACAATACGGTACTTATGGGCATATTTACTGTGCAGAAATTACTTGAAACGGGATATTTGAGCCAGTCAACATTTCGATCGACATATTCTCTTTCTGCTGCGTTACTTTTCATGAACATAGAAATGTAGGTCAATTACTACTATACACATATTTACAAAGAAAAACTGTTGGAACCTAAATGTATCAAAGTGAACTTGTGTAGGGCCTAACGCATGTACAATTTATAAGAATTTTTTCTAGTAAAATAAATCAAAATAAAGTAAATATCTTGGGACATCTTACACAAATCGACCTAGCCCCACGGTAAGCTCAATTAAGGCTTGTGATGTGGGTACCAGGCGACAATATAATACACACTGATACTTAAATAAATAGACAGCCATGACCAAGGAACAAATATTTGTGATAAATAAATACACAAATAATGCCCTCGCCGGGATTCGAACTCGGAACCTCCAGCTTCGTAGGCAGGGTCACTACCAAGTAGGCTAAGGAGGCTAGTAAACTTGATGAAATTGTCACCTGCGTTACGGGACAAAATAGTGTCAATCGAAAAGTTTATTGGCCCATTTACCATGTGAATTGCAATTATTGAGCACCCTATATTTCGACACTGTTGCAAATGCTATCTTCATCATCATCATCATCAGCCTATGTTAGTCCACAGCTGAACGTAGGCCTCTCCTATTAACTATGCGTATAGACGCATTAGGAGGTAAATGACCATAATCTCCACGCTTGGCAAGCGGATTGACGATCGCAGTAATGTGTCCACTATGATGACGCTGCTGCCCATCATCAATCTTGTAGAATGGTCTGTGACACTTCAGTCCCTTAGTCGACTCTTACGACACCCGCAGGAGGAGTTGGGGTGGTGACAAATGACATCTTATTGCCGTCACCACAAGGCACATATTAAGTTCACGGTACATGAAGTTAAATAGTGCAGCGTCTAGCGTGAGTACTTTTAATTTGTATTTTTTACTGATAATAAAATTATATGATAATGGCCCCCCACAAGGTGGACTGATGACCTGGTGAAGGTCGCAGGAGTCCGCTGGATGCGGGTGGCGCAGGACCGGTCATTGTGGCAATCTTTGGGGGAGGCCTGTGTTCAGCAGTGGACGTCTTTCGGCTGATATGATTATGATGATGATGGCTGATAATAGTTCACCGTAATTGGGCATTTGTTTGTTATTAAAATAAATATTTGTGACTTAGTCATGGTTGTTTTGTGTTGGTTGGGTTGGCTGTTGCCACAGTTGCCAGTTCGTTGGACCTTACGCCACAGTGCTGCCATCTCACCACCATAGTGGCAAAAAAAGTATCAAAAACCCTCATTGTGTCCTAATTCAAGTTTTTGATATAATGATTGAGAATGTATATATGTATATTACTGGCTATACAGGGTGGAAAGGAACTACGTTCCTTCCCGCTACCGACCGAGTCTACCAACCATTACGATGAACTTTCAGTATGGGACCAACATCGAAAGCGTACATGGAAAATTGACTTTTCCATACTATTGAACTCTGACTTATTACTCACTTTGTATGAGGGGTTAATTTTTTTTTTTAATTTCGTTGTTGGTCCCATACCGAAAGTTCATCGCAATGGTTGGTAGACTCGGTCGGTTGCGGGAAAGATTGTTGTTCCGTTCCACCCTGTATTGTATACTGTCGCATAATAGTACATTTCGATACAAGTGCAA
This sequence comes from Thaumatotibia leucotreta, assembly GCA_025490895.1. Classification (NCBI taxonomy): domain Eukaryota; kingdom Metazoa; phylum Arthropoda; class Insecta; order Lepidoptera; family Tortricidae; genus Thaumatotibia; species Thaumatotibia leucotreta. Next base: position 25,095 of record JALPQI010006675.1, on the reverse strand, counting down.
AAAAAATTTTTTTCGACGAGGGTGAAAGTCGGAGCCCGAGTGAAAAGAGGGCGACAATCACCCGAGTTAAAAAGAAGTATTTACACGTGTATGTAATGACTTTTTTCATAACAAGTGCCTTAAAAAGACAAATTTGCGCAAAGTTTACTTTTCCGCACTAGTTAGGAAAAAAATGTTACCTTATTTGAAATAAGAAAGATTGTAGGTATTGATTGTAAGTCAAAACACTATTTATTTTTGGGGACGTTCACCTAGGATACACTCAATCAAGTAGTACGTATGGAAGGGTTTATTCTACAATAACTTTGATTTTATTATTTGCACACAGATAAGAGTTCAAGTTTCCGCTCTATCGCTTCTAAGTTTGCATTCACATTCGAAATTTGAATGTCGACTTGAGTTGATATTTATTGTGACGTGATTTTGACGTTTATCATGTAAATAATATATATCTTATCCTTTGACGACTTTCATAGGCTAGTCGGTAGGTTGTCTATGAAGAGCATCTCTTTGAATGAATATAATCAATATATATTTATTTATTAATTCAAAGACGAAGATTCCCATAGTACCCACAATACAAGGCATAATTGAGCTTATAATATTCTGAGGATTTCAATACAGACTGTTAGGCAAAAAAATACAGTTTAGACCAGGGATCAGAACCGGTATTTCACAAAAACCTCGAAATAGCCCAACATTTTAAAATGTTTTATACTCTTTATGTAATTTACAATATCATATTTTCAAATTACTGCATTAACTTAGGATTTATATACCGAAGAACGAAAAAAAAACCGTTATTTTTGTATGGAGAAAATACCGGTTCCGGTCCCTGGTTTAGACAATAAAGCTTAAGTGCACATATTTTGTTTTGTCCTTAGTCAGAAACCAAACAGTCGTACAAAATTTATGATTATAGTTTAAGAACAATAAAATTAGACCTATGGTTTAAATATAAAAGAACATAGGAAAAGGTCCGTGGCTATTAAATACAATAAATAAATGCCTTTATTGAATAAATTTATTCTAAATTATGAAATAAACACACAAATAAAGAAATCTTATCTAATATTTTCTTCGGTTACCGCGAGGATTACTCATGAAATAAAACTATGAAAACGGATAAACTCGCGTATATTAACTAATTTTAACTTCATTCCGACGTTTCGACCACTTTACAGGGTTCGTGGTCTGCGGATGACTGGCATCCGCAGAAAAGATAAAATACATTTAATAAATATACATAAGTGCTTAAGGGCATTTCTCTACTAACTGGCAAATTCAAACAGTCCTCTGCCAAGTTTATCTTCCAATTAATTCAAATCAAAAAAGTTTAGTGATTTTGTTTTATGATTAGACCCCGGTATCGGAGGTGCAAAATGATAGCTGTCAAGTTCTTACTTAGGGATAGGTAAACACATTTTGTGATGTCGATATCGCTACTCGATTTTTTGTACAATATTTTTTTTTATGTACAGTGGTGTTCAGAATTGAATGGACAATTTTTGAATGAATTCATTCATAAACTGTCCATGCAATTTTGAACCCTACTGTACAAGGACCATTTATTTTGTATACCTTTTTTCGGGATCTATGATAATAATTAACATTTAATACTCGATTTTTTGTACAATTATTTTTGTTATGTACAAAGACCATTTATTTGTATCCCTTTTTTTGGGATCTATGATAATAATTAACATAGAATATATAAATCATTACTATTACAATACAAATCTCTGGTTGCTATTACATTTATTATGTTTCGAGTTGCACAACATTGAATAAAAACTTTTAAGATATTAAATACTTATAATAAATTATTTATGTCAATAGATAGTCAAAGTCATCTTACAACGATGTCTTCGATTATTTAGCCGTGTTTACAAGTCTATTCGCCTAAAATATTTTATACCATAGAAAGTGGAATCACTTCTTGCTGAACACCCTGAGCTTCAAAAATGAATGAAAAACGTTTAATATACAATTTGCAGAATACACATAATTTCCAGATGTTGGAATATAAAAAAGCACATGGAGTCAAATTGCCATCAAGAGAAAATCAACAACGTATGTTCTACTAATATTAATTATTTAATAAAGGATATTCCATTCCGATTTTTGTAATCTTGCATATCTTGCATTGCAACTCAATCTTGTATGAAAACACTGATAAAAAAAGAAAAAAAATTAAAACCAATTAAACTGTAACCGAGATCTGCTTAAGTTTTTTGTCAGTTGTAACATACTTTGGACCAAATTCGAAAACCCAAACTTCAGAAGGTTCATCGACAATTACCTCAATAAAAAGTGTGGCGATGTTACATAACATTAAATAAATATTTTATTGATTTTGTAATTATACAGGGTGGTCCAAACCTTGACGTCAAAAAATTTTTTTTAGATTCCTCACGTCATGAGCTATCAGAATATACCCCATGTATGTTAGCCGATTTTTTGTAGTTTTCGAGTTATGAATTTTTGAAAATTTTTTTTTGAGAAATTCTGGATAGAAGAAATTTATTAATACAAAAAAAAGTTTTGGGTTTTTTAACTAGTTTCTTTTTGTAAAAGTATTACTACAAATAAAGCATTTAGTGACAAAAAAATTAGCGTCCTCACTTTGATACAAGTAGGATAAAAAAATACTAAATTCAAAATTTTATGCTAAAAATGCCTCAAAATACCATTAATGTACGTAAATAAAAAAATTAAACATATCCCAAGGAATTTTCGTATTCTAAAGACCGCCCTAGACCTTGAGCCTTCGTAAAAGCAAAAAAAAGTTACACTTAATGATGAGGATTTTTCGGAGTAGTCGGTCAAGTAAACTTAAAAAAGCTTACAATTTTAAAGTAGTAAAAAATAACTTGAATAACTACACAAATTGAGTTTTCGTGGTATTTTCTGTCTTTGTTTATTGACAAGAACAACAAAACAGACGAAATTTTACTTTATTTTTAAATTAAAAATTTAGAAGCTTTTTTTTAAGTTTATTTGACCGTCTACTCCGAAAAATCCTCATCATTAAGTATCACTTTTTTTTTACTTTTACGGAGGCTCAAGGTCTAAGGCGGTCTTTAGAATACGAAAATTCCTTGGGGTATATTTTATTTTTTTATTTACGTACATTAATGCTATTTTGATGCGTTTTTAGCGTAAAATTTTGAATTTAGTATTTTTTTATCCTACTTGTATCAAAGTGAGGACGCTAATTTTTTTGTCAGTAAATGCTTTATTTGTAGTAATACTTTTACAAAAAGAAACTAGTTAAAAAACCCAAAATTTTTTTTTATTAATAAATTTCTTCTATCCAGAATTTCAAAAAAAAAATTTTCAAAAATTCATAACTCGAAAACTACAAAAAATCGGCTAACATACATGGGGTATATTCTGATCGCTCATGACGTGAGAAATCTAAAAAAAAATGTTTGACGTCAAGGTTTGGACCACCCTGTATAATAGTCCTAGTTTATATCGTAAATAGGTGCGTTAATTAAAGTCTTAGCTTATTATTATGGTAAAGAAAAATTATCGATATGTAACTTTAATTAATCGACATCCCAAATATTTTTACTCTATCCCTAAGAACTTGACAGCTACCATTTTGCACCTCCGATACCGGGGTCTATTTATGATATTGATACTGTTTTCGGTCTCTGCAACATATATAACGCAGTAAATTATTACAAATATTATTATATTATTTTTAAATTCGCTACAGAGGACTATTTTTTAAGCTAAGGGACAGTTTTTAAATTATGTTAGAATAAAATCTAAAAATAATAAAATAAAAATTATGTACAAATAATATGCATAAAATTATAATAAACTTACTGACCCATAAACATTACTGTTGTATATTACGAGAATTAATCGTTTTTGTTAATAATTATTTCATATAATTTTGCTATAACATGCCTAGGACAGCGATTTTCCAATTATTAGAGAAAGGCCCTTAAACAGTTATTTGTGTAATTTGACCGATTTGTAGCTTGGTTCGTTTTTGCATAACCACACCCAAAGTTATACCATATCGTCTCGACATTTGAAATTCTAGTCGTCCTCTAGTTTTACAGACACTTGTTTACAAGTGTGTAGAAAGTTACGGCGAAAGAGCAAACTGAGCGAATTACGAGTTGTTGTTTACCACTTGTGCCGCAGGCTGGGTTTAGAATGTACTATTGTTTTGTTTACTTCAATTTGCTAGGATATTTCTTATGCGATACGATGTGTCATATTTCCATTAGATATACATTTGATAAGCCATATCTGTAGAACTCATGGTGCTCCCACATTACCGTTACATAACATCATCTATCTCTCTTTTACATTCTGGTATGCACATTGTCGTTGTTTCACTTTTGTAACGTTTGTGCAGCAGCCCTACCGCGAAAAACGAAATTCGTAAATTTCGAGGATTTGTCTCTCTCTCTCTAATGACGCCTTCGTTTGGGTAACAGAGAAAAATCCTCGAAATTTACGAATTTCGTTTTTCACGGTGGTAGGCCAGAGTGCTTGCAAGCATTGCGAGAGCTTTTAACCCTGCATTCTGGACTTCAAAATAAACAAAACAAATAATGTGATGTAATTTTAAATGCCAAAACAAAAAAATGCTTTTAAAATCTTTAAACAAACGCACTGCGTGTATGCCCGAATGCGTTTATAGGGAATAGACAATATAGACTTATCTTGACATCTGTAAGGTAGGGTCTTAAAGGTGTGTTCACGACTCTGTAAATGACAGATAAAAGTACGGGAGTAGAGAAATATTTTTTTATTTTAGATTTGCGTTTTTGGATTTTAAGACACCTCGTGCATACAAGACGCAATGAAATACATGGCTGCCAACCTAATTTTAAATGTCATTTTTGATGAATCGTAAACCATAGAAGGAGCTTTGTTTTTTAATTTTGTCGTCTCCCGCCCGACCTTGATGATTAATAAAAATGTGTTTGACTAAGAATATTTCTCAAATTTATAATTTTATTTGAAAATAAGTGTGTGGTCGAAGAAAAAGTATTGTATGCAACATCATTTTTTAACTGATTCAAAAAATGCTCATGGCGTCTTCAATAAAAAATTTCGGCTTCACCTCAAATTACCCAGACCACTCACCTTTTTTGACCTCTCTTAAACAAGGGTTGAATAAAATACTATTTCAACATTGCCAGCGTCATATCATAGCGAGAATGATTCGACGTTTTTTTTTCAGTTTTATTTTAGTAACAGGTTGTTGTGTTAAGTGTTTTCTTATTTTTTGATTATCAGGCAAAGGGTATACTAATATTAGAACACATAGTGATAGTATTGTAATAAAAAATAAGTTAATGACGAGTTACGACGACGATATTCATTTGAAAAAGTTTAACGGCAATAATAATAAGTACATTTGACACCACCCCGACTCCTCCTGTGAGTGCCGTATGTCGACTAAGGAATTCAAGTCTGACCATATATTTATTGACGATGAATAATGGGCAGCAGCGTCATCATAGTAGAGACACTACTGCAATCGCCAACCTGCTTGCCCAGCGCGGCGATTATGGGCATTTACCTCCTAATGCTAATAGGCATAGTTAATAGCCTACGTCCAACAGTGGACAATCATAGGCTGATGATGATGATGATAAAAAAAAATCGTGTAAAGGAGCGGTTAAACTAAAAGAGCATTCGCTGTTCTAGCGCCCGTTCTAAGAAATCAACCAATCACGTTTTGTGTACCGATCGAATTTCGTAGAGTGGGAGGTTAGAACAGCGAATGCTCTTTTAGTTTAACCGCACCTTAATATTATCCTGACGTTATGCATAGCGACCAAGGGTGTAACGTCATGCCCGAAACGTCAGGATAATTCAACGTAAGTTTACCTACGCGATTAAGACCAGTTTGTAATTTAAATATGAAAAGATCCTGTTGCTATATATTTTTAAATAAATTCATATTCGCTTATTTTCCATACAGTAAAGATCTACAAGACACACAAACATATATAATAGTAAAATCCCTAGCAACCACAGATAATGCGGCTTCGAAATCGGTAATGGTTCGAACCCCTCATTTCAATGAGTTTCCCGGAAGCCTCAGGATTTATTTAATACGTAGATACGAAATATTATTTGGATATTTATTCCGATCTTCGGTCTTAACCAGAGATCATTTTCCTTTGAAAACATCGTGAATAAACACAAGACTATAAGTAAGTACGAGTAAGTACCAAGGACTTGAAAGTTCTGATTATATTTTCTTCGAGTGTTCAAGGTATAAGAGTGTTCGACGCTGCAATTATATTCGACTTGGGTATTTCAAAACTTAACAAATAAATAGTTAAAAAACATGTATTTTTCGTATTTCTGACCGGAAGCCCTTTCATTTGATCCCCAGATCACTCGGGTGAATTTCAAACAACCAGGCCTACTACCGCGAAAATCGAAATTCGTAAATTTTTCTCTGTTACTCAAATGAAGGCGTCATTGGAGTTAGAGAGACAAATCTTATGCACCCAGGCCTCCCTATAACAGTGAACTTCGAAATTTGCAAATTTCGAGGGTTTCTTAGATTGACAGAGACAATTCACCGAAATTTGTGGATGCGGATTTCGAAGTTCGCAATAGAGCCACAGGCAAGTACTGTTATTGTATTAATGCTAATTATATTTTAAAGATTTTAATAAATCAGTCAAACCAATTAGGTATACCTATTATTAAGTACAAATGCAAATTACGTACATAACTTTGACATTGAATAAATGTACAATTCAAGAAAAACTTAACTTACAATGTCATACGAGTATTAACCTCTTGTGTGCCGCACATATGTTTTTTAGTACAGATGTTGCCTTTTTTAGGCTCTAGTGCGAGAAGTGTGTCATTTTACGTCAGGTCCAAGACTTCGGAGGGCCATCTACACTAAAAAACGTACGAGACACGTGCAAAAACGAAATTCGTAACTCGTGTCGATTTAAAACACTGGGATATCGGTCGTGTTTTAAAACATCGCCACTCGTTTCGTATTTCATGTTTTTCGCACTTGTGTCGTAATGTAGGTACTATTCTAGTTTTATCGTACGCGGATCCACGTTCCCATACGAGGACTTAAAACAGTCAGGTCAAACATTGGGTCGAAAAGACATGTTTATTTGTAATTTATTTTGTTTGAAATCTCTAATGCAGACTGTAGTAATTTTATGTATGTAGTTGTAGATCTGCGTGCCGACCTGCCGACCACCGTTGTAGTACGACCCTTTAATTATAAAACCACAGACGTCCCAACAGATGAAATTAAATCCACTTTATGTCTAAACCTTCATAACTCTGAGAAATTACGAGTGTATTGTTGAGTTGTATTCATGTTGTGATAATGCGCCTATTTCAGCTTGTTTTAGCTCACATTATGTTTTTCTATATTACGACCAGTTGTTCATTCATATATCAGTCTCAGCCTACATAGCCTAGTTGGTAGTGACCCTACGAAGCTGAAGGTTCCGGGTTCGAATCCCGGCGAGGGTAATATTTGTGTATTTATTTATCACAAATATTTGTTCCTTGGTCATGGCTGTCAATGTATTTAAGTATCTATATGTATATATTTATTATATATATATATCGTTGCTTGGTACCCACATCACAAGCCTTAATTGAACTTACCGTGGAACTAAGTCGATTTGTGTAACATGTCCCAAGATATTTATGAAAAAGATATTTAAAAAATATATATTTTTCTTGAATTTAAGTTTTTGTAAGACACAATACTATGAACATAATTAAACGGTTAAACTCATGTGTATTTAGTCACCTCGCGCGACATGTTTCAGAGAGCCTAGGTCTCCATTATCAAGCTCTGAGCCCATGTTCACGCCTCGCGACTTGCGAGTGTGGCATGTACTGACTCTCTTTTTCTTGCTTTAAAATTGTTATTTCCTTTATTCAGAGAGCTAAATTACCCAGTGTTACAGTACGTTGCGTAGCTACATCATGTAAATGTATTCACAGCATTCGCGGCAACGTACTACATCAACCACATCTGTCCCACCGCTAAACACAGACTAGAGAGCCTATAGACGCCGCATGTACATATTATTTTCATTGCTACCCAAGCAGATCTTCGTGATCACATCACGACAACCCGTTACTTTCCAAACGGCTCGCTATTTTTCGATTCTTTAGGAAAAAAATCAATGAGAGTTACCACTTTAATTTTTAAGTGTAAATCAATGACAATAAGGTCTAATTTTCATTTATAAAAGCGGAACGCGATGTCATCGAGGAAATGTTTATTGAAAAAGATGGAAGCAGTAATAGTGATACCTAATAACAATGATTATTTCCTTAAAATCTCAAAAAGTTCTTCATGGGACGGCAACGCGCATGTCACCTACGACCCATCGGTGATCGCTTCCCATGAGGCGTGTCGTAACCTTTAAACTATTAGTAGTTATTTTGTAATTTTTCAAGACTTTAAATCATAAACGTCACGATTAGTCATTCAAATAGTTTTACGCATTTGCATACGAAAGGTTTATTCTTAAATTATATTTTATTACCACATTATGCTTAGGGATTCGTTTAACTATATCTCCTTGATCTATTAAAAAAACCCACCTTCAAGAAAGACATGTCGTCGAGGATAGTGCAATACTGCGTAACTAACAAAAACAATTAGGTTTAATTTTCCAGGTGCATTTAGACCAAACGAGCATTCGCTCATTCTATCCCCCACTCTACGAAATTCGTTCGTTACGCAAAACGTGATTTGTCGAAATTCGTTGATTTCTTATAGTGGGGGATAGAATGAGCGAAATGCACCTTGAGTGTCAATTGTTTAATATTTGAACTCTATCTGCCTTGATAGTTACGCGGTATTGCCAAACCTTACGGTGTCTATAAAATCTCATGTCTATGCCATCCAGTCATTCCACTCGCTACTTTGTCTTTATCTTCGCCGTTCCTCCTACACATGCATTACGATTGAATGAAGAAAACTTCGTAACATTCCCGTTTATTCGAGAAGCCAAAGAAAAGCTGGCTTACGTAAGACAATAAGAAAAATAACGAAATGGCTGGCGAGTGGCGCAGAAATAAGAAGAATTTGTGTGAACAAACATTTGGGTATTTTCTGGGTTAAAAACCCAATTGGGTCGACTGAAAATTGTTTAAAACAACAAAATTTGACGTCATAATTTTACGTCGTAGTAAAATTTTGTGTAAGAACTTTTGACATTGAAAACAAAATTTTCTATGAGCGATACGACGAACCCTTATCTTTTAAATTTTCCCTCTTTTACTACTGCCAAAGGAAGTAGGACAAAGTAAACCACATAGTTTCACGCGATCGATTTTTATTTTTATTTCATTTGATTTGCTACAGAGGTGAGCCAATATTGCAATATCTTTTGAATAATTATTAAAAAGATATTATTGAGTCAACGGGTGACCATAAGACTGGCTTATTTCTTGGCCAAAGAAAAGGCATAACAACTCAGCGTAGGAATGTAGCCAGCCTTATGGGCAACCTTCCTCTAGAGACAGATCTGGGGGTCGAACAGTAGGTTATAGTTTGTCTATTATTTAGAAAATAGTTTTTAGCCTCTATCTTTTTTTAGGCTCTAGTGCGAGAAGTGGGCCATTTTATGTCAGGTCCAAAACGTCGGAGGGTCATCTGCACTAAAAAAGGTCTTACGAGACACGTGCGAAAACGAAATTCGAAACGAGTGGCAATGTTTTAAAACACGACCGATAGGGAGTGTTTTAAATCGACACGAGTTCGTGCTTTTCGCACTTGTGTCGTTATATACTTTTTTAGTTTTGTTTACTTTAATATAAATGTAGGTACCCATAAAATTGTATGTTGTAACAGTCTAGATAATGTTTAATTTTTCCTGTACATTTTTATATGCAGCTTTGCGATTGTTTTAAGCGTATATAATTATGTTATTTTGAAAAACACCGACCCGCCAAAGGACATTTTTTGTTACCTAAAAACCGGCTAATTACTTCAAGCGAAGTTTATTGCACAAAACAACACTGCGTGCATTTTAGGGCCTTATCACACTTGCGATTTACAAGCGATTTGAAAGCGAAGCGTACGCGCGGCGTGTTCGTCGCGTAGTGCCCGTAACCAATTCGCCGCGATGGCGTCGCGATTACGCCGCGATCGCGTAACGAATACGCTGCGCAGTCGTCAGTAAAATTATCAGTTTATTTTATTTTTTATTTATTTTATCCATGGGAGGTTTTCGTGTTCGTGGGTTTTAGCAATATACTTTGATTCATTGGAATCACTTGAATAATTGACAATTTCACCTTTCATATCAAGAACATTATAAGTTTCAGAGAAAATAAATTATAAAATGAAGATAAAACAAAAAAAACGAGCCGTGAGAATTTTTTTATAGTTTAAGCTATTAAATACCGTACCTATTTCTGTATGCTTGAAATTTTTGGTAGGTACAAAAAGTCTTGTTCCATATTTACATTAACGCATTACATGCTAATAAATTATTTTCAATGCGACTTTTACGACATATATATCTCGTTTATTTCATAGTCATTAAACATTTTGCACCAAATATGAACACACATTTACACAATAAACGCAAAATATTATTGTTGTTTAACTATAAGGCTAATCTGTTTAGTGGGCTCGTTCGTTGTAATTTAGTTTTATATTAGTTTGACATTGGAATGAACTTGTTTAACAAGTTTTTCGTTTAATCGGTGGACCGACAACCTTTAATCGAACGTTAAATCGGTTTGAGATTATAAAGAGAGAAATCTGCTTAAGTTATTATCTTTTAAGTTAAAAATGGTCTGAGAAAAGACAAGCTATTGACGGGGTGTTTTTGTTGAAACTTTTCAACACAGATGTTTGGATTCGATAAAATAAGTAGGATGGTATTTATTATTCCAAGTTATAGGACATAAATAAATGCAAGAATTTTCTATTAATACCCCACACGCTTATATACAACTAAAAATTTTTTCTATCCCTCAGTTACATGTATGGAGGGCCCCCACCCCAATGGTTTTTTTTACAATATAGTATCATAATCTTGTAGCGGTTCATACAACACATATCCTAACCAAATTTAATTACTGTAGCATTTATAGTTTCCGAGTAAATCGGCTGTGACAGACGGGCAGACGGACAGACGGGCATGACGAAACTATAAGGGTTCCGTTTTTGCCATTTTGGCTACGGAACCCTAAAAATGAACAAGCCATCTATTTCTAAGTAATCTAGCACTTAACAACTCCCACTGCTTCATTTGCGAAAGGTACTTCGACTCTGAAACCATTACAGTTCTACCTTTGAGAACGTTGATAGAATCAACGACAAAAACACAGAGAAAAAATAGAGGAATCATTTCGAGACACAAACACTGAATTTTTTCCTCTCACAAAAGGGAAATAGTTGAATACATTTACTGTAAAGCCTACATTCATGAAAACATTTTTACCTCGGTGATATTCATTTGGCTTCGCCTTTTTGCTTTTAAAATACTATCCCTCTGTAAAATATTTCAATTTGATCAAAAAAGGTGATTCTGTAAATCGAGTTGGTGAATTTAATTTAAAAACTTTCCATGTGCAGGCCTAATGAGGAGTATATAGATCCCAACGAAGCGGTGTATGTCGACGGTACTCGCGAATAAACGTGTATTATCAAACAGATCCCTTAAAAGCAATTTTTTTTTTTGCTTTTAAAGCAAATTTGCCGTGTGGTGACGGCAGTAAGAATACATTTGTCACCACCCCAACTCCTCCTGCGGGTGTCGTAAGAGTCGACTAAGGGATTGAAGTGTCACTGACCATTTTACAAGATTGATGATGGGCAGCAGCGTCATTATAGTGGACACATTACTGCGATCGCCAATCCGCTTGCCCAGCGTGGCGATTATGGGCATTTACCTCCTAATGCGTCTATACGCATAGTTAATAGGAGAGGCCTACGTCCAGCAGTGGACTAACATAGGCTGATGATGAAAAGCAAATTCGGTTTTGCAAGCCACATCCGTGCTTATGACCGGAGCTCGTGTTGGTCATGAAGCCAGAGACCCTACCGCGAACCACGAACGAGGTGTTGCCTCACTCTCGCACTTGTGAATTCGTACGTAAGTGTGACAGGGAAGCAACACTTCGTTCGTGGTTCGCAGTAGGGCCACAGGTTTCGCCATTGACGGATACGACAAGGAGGACAATATATCAATATATGTCATTGACATATATTGATATATTGTCCTCCATTGATATAGGAGGGAGAAGAAGGATAAATTGTCAAAACAGCTAAACATGATTAATAAAAATTGGAAATAATTTAAACACTCGTTAGCTCATGGATTGGTTTTGAAAAAAATAATTTTGTCACGAAAAAAATTGTTATTTGACGGATTATCAAGAAAATGCGGTAAACATATGTTATTTTTATATTCTCCTAAGATTGTAAAGGTGGATTTAGACGAAACGAACGAATGCTCATTCTATCCCCCACTCTACGAAATCAACGAATTTCGATGAATCACGTTTTGTGTAACGAACGAATTTCGTAGATTGGGGGACAGAATGAGAATTCGCTCGTTGGTCTAAATCCACCTTCATAAATATTTTCATGCAAATAAGTTATACAGTTATTCGTATGACAAGTAAGCAATAATGTAATACGTATTCTATTCGAAGGCAGCTTATATTTTATTTTCATATGAGACAATGCAAAAGCATAATATAATACGATAAATTTACACGAATAAGCGTGCAAAGTAGTTACAATACTGAATGAATGAATGAGTGAAGCATTTATTCGAAACACAAGTAGTATTTAATTGAAATACATCAATTGGTATTATACGTAAGTAGGTAATCCTGGTTTCGAAAAAGGATAACACTCAGCATGTGTTAGATGATGAGAGGTGGTATTCTTATTTCAAATTAATCAAATTATAGGTACTGCAAGTTGCTGCGTTCAATAATACATGATTCTTCTGGTCTAAATTAGGAGAGGTTTATGCGTAACCGTAGTGTACCTACTGACTTTTTTTTTCGTATATTACGGTTATGTTTTCACTTATCATTTCTTTAAAATGCCGAATTTATTTCAATTTATGCATGAAAAAAAATGTAAGGTATAGCAAAATGACGTAATAATGCAATAAAAAAGAAAACGTGTATAGTTCGGGAAATATAATTTGACAGTCTTATCTTACGACAACAGAACAACAATAGAAAAGTACTCGACTGCTGATTGTTTAGTAAGCGTTAACGCAATAAAAAAGGTCATAAGTGAGTTAACAGTCGGTCGAATAATATTTGCCGAACTATAAAAGCAATTGCACGGTTATTCGCAGGGGGCGTCGATGTGTGGAAGAAAACGCCTGCGGTGTTGTGGTTTGGAGCCGGCGACCGAAATGCAAAAAGTTTGTCTCTTGGAGAACTTTGAAGCTACAGAAAGCATAAATAAATTCGAAATTATATGTATTGTTATGGACGAAATTCGTTTGGAATATGAAAACTCAAGAAAAAACGTCAAGTCTCATTGTAAAAGTTGTTCGAAATCATATATAGATTCGTTTTATTATCTTGTATCACCAGATTGTTCCATGGTAGATTTTTGACAAAACTTTATAAATCTTTTGTTACAACATTCGCGTGTGTAACAATTGCGTGTTTGATTGAAGCTTTATTTCATTTTTGCCCCGACAGCATCAATAAACCAATTAGTTCATATGTAAAACAGATTGGACAAATTGCTAGCTTTTTAGTTCTGTCATTTTTGAATGGGAATATTTTAATTCGACGTAAAGTAAAATCAGCAATACCAGCATCAAACGTAGCTTCACATGTTATGGAAAAATAAAGCTGTATTTAAAAGAAATAGCTTACTCAACTGTTCATTATGTGTATGCGTAGTTACTTTTGATGTTGACAGTACGTAGAAAAAATGGGATATAGCATAAAGTACCTAATGTAGCCCTGCAGGCCTGCATACGGGGTGCTCGCGAGCATTGCAAGAGATTTTTAATGCTGTATTTCTAATCATATTTAGATTCTTTAATGTTACATAAAATTGCCTGGATTAGGCTTGGTTTCAGAGATATTTAATCTTTTTTCTTATTTAGTGAGTTTTGGTAGTCAAACAACGAAACTAGATTGAAGTTAATTCGCTAAAATATATTATTTAGTTTGTTTATCGATGTTACCTGGAATAGGGCTAAACCCGAGTTTGCTGTGCGTACTTATACCGCAAATTGACATTTTAAAAGCATATAAATTAAATCTTCAACAGTTCGGATCAGTTTATATACACAGAGTTTATAAACGTGTATATTTTATTGCCTTGGAATAAGGTCCAATGTTGCATACATATTAATGGATGTACATTATCGTAAGTATAAGCCGCGTCTTGTCGTCTTAATGCCCTGTAAATCTTCTCGGTTTATTCGGTTTAGACGACGACCCTATCAGACCTCGGTCGTTTGCAACCGCATAGTGACAGCCATGCTAGTGTAAATAAATACTATAGTTTGGGATTTCTAAGAATGAACTTTTAACAGATTAGATATGACCCTTATATCTATGACGTTAAGGCTATCGAAAAAATGGTGAGTCTTACTCTCATACATATTAACAAGGATTAATATAATTATAACTGACAAAAGTTCGTTCTTAGAAATCACAGTGCTGCCTTTTCGTAGAATTTCATTGAGCGTAATAGCTAATAGCACATATCAGCTAACTTTACGCAGATAATTCACTTGGCATAGCAACCAGCATTTACCAAATTCATTACAATAATATAATTCATTTGGTAAATAAGTAACTACGCGCAACATGTTTCGGAGACCATAAGTTTCCAAGTATCTGGGCTTCCGCCAATAATTTAGAGAACTGCCTACCTAGTACATAATCGTAAGTAATTATCATGGGCCATACTCTCGCAAACTGAACTAGTCTCAGGGTAAGCTCAAATGAGGCTTATTTTGGCAATTGTCAAGGTGACATTGGTAAGGAGGCTTGTCACCTGTTGTGTGACTTAACCGGTTGTAACTTTTTTTTTTACATTCATTTAGTATCACATCGTCATCGTCAGCCTATCACAGTTCACTGCTGGACTTGAGTAGCTCTCTCACATTGATTATACGAATGGACCACAGATGTCATATATACCATAGATCAAACAAACGTATCTACTTAGCATGTCAAATGAACTCAGTGAAATCCACTGAGTTGTCCGTCTTTAATCGCAGCTTGCAGCTTTCGGGTGTCAAATTTTGTAAGTTGAAGTGAACAAAAACATTAATAATGCCTCCTTAAGTAATATTAATTGCAACAACACAAAAAAATATGAATATTCAAGGGTCTGAGACATATTTAATATCATAGGCAAGTAACAACTTCAGTACAAAATCTGACACGCTCGGCCGCCATACAAATGAATGAACTTGTTTCTTCTATCCAAATCTAATTCTGTGGAATGGACGCATTCGGAGGTACATGCCCATAATCTCCACGATTGGCAACCGGGTTGGTGATCGCTGATAGCAGTAACATATCCACTGTGATCATACTGCTGCATATTGTCAATCTTCTATAAAAGAATGGTCAGTGACACTTCAATCCCTTAGTTGACTTTTACGACATTCATGCAAGAGATGGTGGTGACGGATATATTCTTTTCCTAACTAGTGCTCAAAAACGAACTTTGCGCACGCTTCGCGCGCGGTAATTTCTCTTTTTGACGCACTTGTTATGAAAAAAATCGTTTTTTTAACTTTTTTTTTAAGTTTTCCCGCCCTAGTTAGGAAGTGTACTATACTTTCATTACCATGCGGCCTGTTCAAAAAATGATATTTTGATGGAGGTAGATCTATCAAATTTCCTCCATTGTTGGTCGCCCGCAGACCACGAATCCTGTAAAGTGTTCGAAACGCAGGGATGAAGTTAAATTTGTTTGTAATTAATATGCGTATATGATTATTTATTATTATGAGTTTATCCGTTTTTCATAGTTTCATTTCATGAGAAAGTTTTAATGTGCGAAATTAAAAAATAAATATAATTGTATTTTTGCTCAGTTCCGTTAATTTCTAGAATATCTATACTACTTGGTTAGATTACCAAATCAAAATTATAACTAATTAAATCGACTAATGCCAACGTGTTCATCATGTTGCTTGTTCATAAATCTTCAATAATAATTATAATATTAATAATCGATGATGAATGTAAAATTTTGTTGTTGCGACAGTGACCTTCAACTTTGAATATAGTTAGTATGAAAATTATGTGTTTTGCAATAACACTATGAATATTTCTATGATGAACACCAGTTTTTATGATTTAACTAAGTAGGTACGATCAACCAGTTTATCAAAATATTGAGGAGCGGATCTAGAATTTGTGTGTTATACTTAGGGCTCACGGTACACGTGTAACCCGCCAAACCGGATACCCGTGTTCTTAAGCCCGACGGTACTAAGAACCCGAATTACACGAACCCGCCGGGTACCCGTGTCCGTGTCCAATACACGGATACCGTTTACACGAAACCGCGTGCTACCCGGGTACCCGGGTACTTAAGACCGAACCGAACGGGTTCGAAATAATTTGAGCAAATGCAAATAAGGTCTATTATTGAATGTAACTTGCAGCTTCGTTCGACACTACAAAACAAACGTGTTCATGAAAGGTCAGCCGATATAACTTTTTTTTGATTTTATAAATTTCGACTCTATCTGTTACGCAATAAGGTCTATTTGACACAATTAGCCTTCCGCTTATCTATCCATTTGTACTATAGCTTTTAAGTCTCACGACCCATCCTTCGGTACATAACTTTACCCTTAAAAAGCAGACTTTCTATGCATACACGGCTTCTCGTCAAGGACGTCCCGGAACCCGCGGGTAATTAAAGTCCGTGTAAATAATACCCGTGTACCCGTGCCGACGGGTATTATTTACACGGACTTTAATTACCCGTGTAAATCGGGTCAGAAACCCGTGTACGTGTAACACGAACACGGGTATGAGAAACGTTGACACGAAACCCGGACACGACCGCGAGCCCTAGTTATACTCCGTTTGGTTTGGTGTTTAAAAAAAGGTAAGCAATCTTGCAGTATCTTTTTATTGAAAACTACGAATAGAAAATAAGTTTTAGCAAATATACATAATATGACAAGGAAATACAGTGATTTACATTGTTTTTGATTCATTAAGTACCTAGTTTGGATTTTTATATGCATTTTTCAATAAAAAGATACTGCAAGATAGTTTACCTTTTTTTAAACACCAAACCAAACAGAGTATAGTAAAATATTTGTTTTCACTTCTCATGCTCAAAAAGTGCACCTTTATGTCGTGTGTAGACGACATAAAATCGCATTTCATGTTCTAGAGCATAAAAGTAAAATTGTTTTCCCCTCACTAGCTCGTAAAGTGCTCGTTTATCCTTTAATACGAACGTGTAAAAACGCATATTATTCACTTGTGTGGCAAAGTAATTACCTTGGTTTTGGAATAACAAAACGTAAAATGCTCATGGAAATTGTTCCATATTAATGATAATTAAATAATTTGTTTGAGAATTTAGTGTAAAATACAAACCTTTATATAATATGATGATTTTAACATATAAATCCTAAAATTCCATAAGTAACAATTGTTTTAGTGAATGATGATAAGATGACTAGATGCAATCACAAAACGCAGAAAATGTCAACGTCAACATTGTCAAAGAATATTAAAGGTTATAATTATAATCTTCGACTCGAACACGCATAAAAATAGTAAACTAAACAACTTTCAGGGTGTTCTGTTATAATTTTGTAAAAATAATGAATGAGAATGATTTAATAATGTATTGGCGTTGGTGTGCAACTACAGGAATGTGTTAAAATCGTGCTGCGTTTACTTTTTCGTGCTAAGTTTACTGCGACAAAATCTTGCATTAAATACATGATACATTTGGAAAATTATTATCACTAACCCGATGCTGATTGTAATGTGAACAAATAATTACCTTTTTTGAATTTCCTCGCTATAGTGAGGGGAAAAGTTTTGTGTTACACACGGGTGCAAATGTATTTTACTTCTCGTATGTTACAACACTCGCTGCGCTCAGGATTCTATTTTAGAACCACTCGCTTCGCTCGTGGTTCAACTATAGAATCCTTTCGCTTGCTCGTGTTTCAATTTCATACTCGCGGGTAAAATACAACTTTGCACCCTTGTATAACAAATAACTATTTCTAAGGCTAAGATGGGCTAAGGTAATCGGTCCCAACAGCCAAACAGTTAAAACATGCTGCACAATTTTATTGATCAATAAAATAGTATAGCTGACAAAATTTGTTATATTTTTTTTATTTAATATTAGAATTCTGTATTTTCTGTCATTCAATTTAGTAAATCACATAAAAATAGATATCGATTATCGTTCAAAAATACTTCGAAATATTTGACTTGGCAGAAAACCGAGGATATGAAGCCTGATCCCAGGTTGAAAATTAAAAAAAAATAATTAAAAAATTAGTTGGCGGGTATTGGTTGTATATTTTTTCTTCTTTCGCTTTACGACAACTTAGTTGTGTAAATTGCAGTGAAAAATGTATTTTATTATTTTACTTTCCTCGCAAACGAAGTGAAAAGTAGAGTGTACAACATGGGCATAAATGTCCATTTTTATCCTCGTCTACTATATTGGTCTTCGCTTCGCTCAGACCAAAAAATTGCCTCGGTTAAAAATGGGTCACTTTATGCACTTGTTGTACAATCTACTATTTTATACTACATACAGGATGTAACAAAAATGGTGGTGATCCACTGAAGGGCCAGCAGGCCTAGCCAAGATGCCATTTTTCAATCGTATACGATAAGCGATAAGTCACGTGACCATAATAATGTATTGGATATGGTCATATGTGACTTTTCGTTTGAATTTCTCATGCATTTGTTACTTACCGCTTATAGTAACTACCTATACGATTGTACAATATGGATAAAAGAAGCGATTCCAATTACTGATATTTCTAATGCCAGATAAAATTAGAAAGTATAAAAATATATTTTAACCTTTGAGAAATAAAACAATAAAGTCTTACGTTCAATATAAGACCAATATTTCCAATTATTTTCTATTGAATGAAATAAATCAAATCATGTTTCAATTGTCGTATTACCTATATTTTAGATATTAATAGGTATCTCGAGTATCAGAAAAGTTAAGTATTAAATATTACCCATTTTAGTAGTAAGTATATAATATTTCACTTTAAATGCATATAAATACACAAAAATATAATACGGCAGATCAAAAATAGGCAAGTTTCAAATATTATTATTAAAGGGCATTTTCGCGAGAAGAGATCCAAAAAATGTTTTTTCTAAGGTAGGTAAATTTAATGTTTTTTCTACTCAGAATAACGAGTTCTTTCAATCTAGGAGAAAAAAAGTACAAGAAAAAAATGGTCCCACATTTTTCATACATTTTACATGCTCTCCACTTTGTAACCGCTGTACAAAGTGTTTGAAAAACGGTTACGTAATAGAAACAAAAAGTTGAGACACTTTTTTCCTTCTAGTAGGATCGAAAGAGCTCGTGATTCTGAGCAGGAAAAACATAAAATTTACCTGTTTCAGAAAAATAAGTTTTTGTATCTCTTCTCGCGAAAATGCCCTAAAAGAATGTTTTAAAAATTAGTACGTAGGTACGTACGTGAGGACGAAATTATGATTGAAAAATTTAATAATATAAATACAAGTTTATAATTTTGTTATTAATATTATTCTTCACAAAGACTTAAAATAGCGATAAGAGTTACCAAAAATAACCCTCGATCAATCTCACAGTACATTAATATAATAAGACAAAGTCAAAAGTCATCTTCAGAATGAAGGTTATTATACTCATTATCACGTACATTTAATCATGTGTCAAATAAGAGAAAGGGCGATGAACGCAACGGCTTTTCTTCAGCGTAAAACATAAAATATACAGGGTAGAAAGTATATTTCCAATTTGAACCACTCGTCTGTGGTAGAGCCAAAATAGGGTTTCTCTTGCTGTTCAAATTTAAACGAGAGTGAGACAAAAATAAAAAATAATACAAAAGAAATAAATAAATAAAAGAAAATAAAAACACATCTTCCCGGCCTCGACCGCAGTCGAAAAAGGGAGGCCCACGGGGCCCTTGGGCCTCGCGCACAGAGCAAAATACTACTTTAAGTTATAATTAGACTTATTCAAGTCATAATTTTTGATAGCACATTTTGGAAGGCCACAGACGAATGGGTAAAGGTAATTCTAAAAAACTGGCAAAAAGCATGTCGGGCCATGCTCAGTGTAGGGTTCCGTAGTTACTCTTAAACGGCTCAGCCGATTGATTATGTTCAAAATAGTTTTATTTTAACGTATTCCATAAGCTCTATTCATGATTTTTTTTTCATATTTTTTGGAACTACGGTATGAAAGTTAGAAAGGGTACAACTTTTTAATTCTGGAGCGGTTATCTTCGAAAATATTGACTTCCGAAACTATCACTTTTATATTATTCAGTGATACATTTTCCTCCCCGCGCGAAGCCGGAGCGAGTCGCTCGCTCCGGCTTCGCGCGGGTACAATACTGATACTATCTTTTTAAAGAAACCGCAACAAAATAAATTGCGTAGTCTTAAAGATCCGAGCATTTATACTGGCTTTTATTGAAACCGAGGAATGCGATACAGATTTTTAGCCAAACCATGAACATTATTAAATTCAAAATGCAAATTTCGAAAGTAATTAACTTTCTAAGAAAAGTTAATTGAGAAGCAATATACCTACTTCAAAATGCATAATTTGCACTTGACAATGACAGATCGCAGCCACTCACAACGTTTGACAACTAAGCAGTACACGCGTTACATTGATCGAAATAAAGTTAATTGTACGGTCAATTTCGAAAACGATTGCTAGTAATGCGTATTATTACCCATTGTCGTAAAATCCCGGGTCATGGAAACACACTGTATGTATAGGGATAAAGGGACAGAGAAAGCGACTTTGTTTTATACTAAGTAGTGATACCTACAGACTACGACATTTACGGGCTCCTTAAAAGAATTACCACAACTTTTGTTATAACCTGTATTGTATAACAAGAGTTACCAAAGAGTTACAGTGAAGTTACAACAAGTCGAATTTAAATAATTAGCTTTAGAAACTTGCTACAACATTTATATGTGAAGAACTAAACGAAAACTGTGATTTTCAGGCTAAGTGCGCCATTATTATAACGATACTTTACAATTTGTTTATACATGCAGTTTTAGAGCATTGTTTTTACATGCATGCATTAAGATGCATTCAGACCAAACGAGCATTCGCTATTCTATCCCGCACTCTACGAAATCAACGAATCACGTTTTGTGTAACGATCGAATTTCGTAGAGTAGGGGTTTAGAATAGCGAATGCTCGTTTGGTCTGAATGCACCTTTGCACGCAGAGCAGATGGTCCATGGGGTCGAAAAGTGCTCGAGTGGAGACGACGGCTAGGCAAACGCAGAATAGGACGTCCACCCACAAGACGGACAGACGACCTTGTGAAGGTCGCAGGTCGCATCTAACGGGTTCATGTGGAGGTCCAGAGGGGAGGCCTATGTTCAGCACTGCAGTGGACGTCTTTTGGCTGAGATAATGATAATGATGATGATGCAGTTTTACAGTTATTTAAAAAAAATGTACATAGGGCCTTAATCAAAAGAAAAATCACGCTCGCGGTAATTGTGTTACAAAAGTTAGTTATACTGATTGTGGTATGTATGTTATGTACTCTGTTCAACAACCTTTGGCAGTCGAAAAAGGCGTCAAATTTAAAAAGTGTAGGCGCGTATTGTTGATTGCTAATACAAGTATAAAATTTTAACATATCGCCTTTTTTGATGTACAAGTTATATATATATTTAGCGATGTGACAGACGGACGGACTAACGCTATAAGAGTATCTACCGTGTGTGGCCTACAACCCGGGAGAAAATTTAAACGGTGCATTAATAAGCTGATCAACAATCATTTCCACATATTGTAATTAAAAAAAAAAACTTTTTTTGTAATTTTTTGTTCATGTATTTTTCATTATTATGGGTTCATTTACTTGAATTAAAAGTTATCAATAACTTATCATTTTGGAATCATTGAAAAATGTACAATTTTTTTTTTAACCGTAACAAATTAGTGTAAAAATAAAAACAAAATTATTGTTATGACTTCGTACCTGGTATACTATCAAGATGTCTTGCGACTGACAAGCTACGACATCGTGATGCCAAGATCCAGTACTAAAGGTCCATAGCTTTGAATGACAATATCTCCAAACTTAACCACTTTGAAACACCGGGACATTTACAGGATTATTGCCGATAGTCTAAGGAGTCACCCATTTCATTTTTCTCCCGTGTTAAAGGCCACACACTGTATATAACAGGCCTAATAATAACCATAATGATGTATGGAAATGGTCACGTGACTTTTCGTACGAATCTGTAATTTTCATATATTTATGACTTTTATGACTTATCGCTTATCGTATACGATTACAGAATGTTGTATAGAACCGTAAAAATAGTATTTATAATTAATTCCAGTGTGGAGTCAATAGGTTTCTCCCATCAACGATTATATTCACAGGAAATTAAGATGATTCATTAATTGATTAACAAGAAACACGCAATTAATTGGTTTGAGTGTGCTTCCAATTAAATTCCCTACTTTAAGCCTCTAAATATAGGTTTCTATAATAGCTCTCTCTTACAAACTCGAGATCTTAAATCTAATCGTAGAAATCGATTCACTTAAGAGCGCTCGTACACCTGTAAGTTCTTTCGTAAGTTATAGGGATGGAGCTATACTAAGGAATAAGATAGTGATATTCACCTGTACACCAGCGCACCAGCGCTAACAAACTGTATACAGTTTGGCGAACACTTTATTTATAGGTATTTTGTATTTTCTACGTTAAATAAAAAAAAACCTCTCATTAGATATTCTTAGTATCCCATGGATCCCAGGGCACGAGGGCTTCCTTGGCAATGAAAATGCAGATGGGCTTGGAAGAGGGGGTTCTACAAACAACTTTGTAGGACCAGAACCATTTGTAGGACTCTCACAAGGAACCATTAAAACAGCCATGAAAGAGCGAGTTAGATGGAAGCACCAGGAAGAGTGGAACAATCTAACGGGGCTCAGGCATTCAAAGCTCTTTATGCACGAAGTAGACTGGGCTGGAGCAAAAAGCTTTGGAAATATAACAAAAGACAACTCAAACTCATAACGGGGGTGTTTACGGGACACTTTGGGGTCAAAACTCTCTTGGCCAAAATGGGTCTTTCTGACAGCATAGACTGTAGAATGTGTGGCGAGGAAGAAGAGACAATGAAACACTTGATGTGCGAATGTCATGCCCTCGCCAGACAAAGGATGAAAGACTTCGGAACTAGTTATCTAGAACCGAAGGAGGTCAAAACGTTACCGCTAGGGTCCATCCTCAAATATATTGAGTTGATAGAACAATCCTGGGGTAGGCGAAACAGGGGGCAATTACACAAAAGATCCCAATGGGTCGAAGTGTATCCGTAAGGGCCCCGCAAATAAGATAAGATAAGATAAGGTATTCTTAGTATAGCTCCGTCCCTGTAACTTACGTTAGGCCAGCCGTACACCTGTAAGTTCTTACGTAAGTTATAGGGACGGAGCTATACTAAGAATAAGGATTTAAGATCTCGAATTTGTAAGAGAGAGCTATTATGGGTAGAAACCTATATTTATTTAACGTAAGTTATGGGGACGGAACTATACTAAGGAATGCCTTAGTATAGTTCCGTCCCCATAACTTACGTTAAATAAATATAGGTTTCTACCCATAATAGCTCTCTCTTACAAATTCGAGATCTTAAATCTTATCATAGAAATCGATTAACTTCAGAGCGCTCGTACACCCGTAAGTTCTTACGTAAGTTATAGGGACGGAGCTATAATAAGAAATGAGATAGTGATATTTACCTCTCATTCCTTAGTATAGCTCCGTCCCTGTAACTTACGTTAGGCCAGCCGTACACCTGTAAGTTCTTGCGTAAGTTATAGGGACGGAGCTGTACTAAGGAAGGAGATAGTGATATTCACCTCTTCGTAAGCGACACTGTCTTTTCAATACTTTTGAAAAATTAAATTAGTAAGCTGAGTTACAGTATAATAATAACATTAATAACATATCAAGGCTTTAAGCTTGACAGTGTTTCCTACCAGCTAGCATATTTTATTAGGGTAGCTACATACTTAGCGACACGTAAGCGACAAAAAGTAGATGTTTTCATGGAATGCTCCAGTATAGATCCGTCCTCCCTATAACTTATGTAAGATAATGGATAGATACATATAGATACTTAAATACATAGACATCCATGACCAAGGTACATATTTTTGTGATAAATAAATACACAAATAATACCCTCGCCGGGATTCAAACCCGGAACCTCCAGCTTTGTAGGCAGGGTCACTACCAACTAGGCTACGGAAGCTGTAAGTATATGTAAACAGATTAAACCAGTTTCCTCATTTGCGTCTTGTTAACAAACTATGGCGTTTAGTGCTATGAAGTTTTACCCTAAACTTCTACCCGTTACGCCAAATTTATAGGAGCATGAGAGTTAGAAAGTTTCATGAGACATTTTGAAGTTGGAGTAAATAATCTCACGTACAATCTGATACAAGTGAAGTAACAAATGGGAAGGCTAAGCAGAAGTTATACGGTTATATACAGGTTTCTTCTATGCTATTTTTATCAATAGTTCGAGATGTGCCAATAAATAGTTGATAACTTGAATTAGTGGTTTATTATAGGCAGGTAAAGTAGGTATGGTAATATTTAAGATAAATAAAATGCGGAATCAAAATTCACAGTGATCAAATTAAAATAACTTCGTTTTAATAAAGGTGGGCCGCATTCCATGTGTCATATTTTCGTTTATTACTTCTAGTGAATATCATTATTTTTGTATACCTTAGTAATAATTTAGGTACTATGAACTTAAATTTGTGATATGATGCCCTAAATGGCACATAAAGCGAC